>JAODVM010247725.1:0-12744 GCA_025400095.1 Phenganax marumi | reverse complement strand
ACTCCCTCATTCACTCCCTTCAACACTTGCTTGTGATTGTGGCATCATCATTTGGCTAGCCGACCGTTCAACACCCTCGTCATCTGCGCCAAGTGGCAGCGGTTGGCGTGGCCAGTCCCATGGCGCAAGGACAGGCCACCAACAGCACTGAGAGGCCGAATTTCATGGCAAAAAGCATCTGCTCACACGTGAGGAATGCCCCGTGATGATTCTTGTTCTCCTCGAAATGCGTGGATTTTTTGGAGAACGGCGCGAGGTCGCGCGAGGTGCCGGTTTTGATGGAGAGAGCCGGATGAGTTGCTAGAGATGGATGGGTGGCTGAGATGGCTAATTAGGTTTGTTAGTGAGGGTGTTTCGTGGTCAGATTTGTGGGAGTTGCCCCTCCTCGGGCCACCTTTCAGCATGCAAACCATGCCTGGAGTAAATGGGCATCTTATGGCATCTACAAGCACCCCAGGTGTTGGCTGTTGAGCTGAGACTCGATCCGATGACCCCGCGCTGAAAAACACCGAAAGACAGAAAGACCTCCGTTTATGCAGGGCGTTTGACCTCCCACATTACCCCACCGTGAGTATACCTACAAGACATGGATAGATGGTTAATGGTTGAGCAAGTGAATTGCTTTTCACATTTGTGAAGCAGCAGCAACAGTTTCATCAATCCTTCGATAGTGCCAGCTCAATGCTCTTGGCACCTGCAGAGCCCCCGCTCCAACCACCCTGTGGTCTCTATCCAAGTGTCCAAGTGGACCGTTTCTGTGCTGACCATGCAAAACCACACCAGCGCCGTCAATGCAGCCTTGGAATTGCATAAATGACGACAATTTTGTGATGAGGGACCTCGAAAACAAACAATTAAACATAAAATGGGTAGTCTTAAATTAGAGTCATATTTACTAAGCAAACAAAGACCCATTAAAAGACACGGGGAGAATACTTGTGCGGTTGACTATGTTTGGGATCAAGTAAAAGGTCAAAGAGGATTTAGGACATACACTTATGATAAAGTGAAGAACGAAATATATGAGCACGTAAATAATGAAGATGACATGATCAGTACAAAAGAGCTGATTAATTGGGCTAAGAATTGTCATGATGATGTATCAATACATGCTTTTGATATGAGATACGAGAAGTTCATAACACATACTAAGAACTGCTCTAACATATCATTGGTATACATGTTGAAAGACAGTCACTGTTTCCCTATAACAGATGAAAAACTAAAACTTGTAGCCAGTAAGGCAAACCAAGGTGGATGCAATAATCTATTAAAACATATGTGTGAGATAAAATGGACACGAAGACACGAGAATATAACAAAGATCAAATCAATTGAAGAAATAGGAAATCTCAAAAAAGAGAACAATATTATTATATTACCAGAGGAAGCAAAGATGAGCGAAGCCATAAACGCCTACGCGCAAAAAAGCGGATTCTATGTTGAGTACCTACACTGGAACAATAATGGTGTACTAGATGGATTCATAGATCATCACAAGAATATGTTCCTATTAAATCAAGAATATGATAATAGAAAAAAGATATGTGACAAACTCTATGATACATATAAGACCCATGACTTCAAATGGTCAAACCAGAGCTACACATCGATAGCTACTAGTTTGTTCAAACAAATAAATGGATTCATACCTGAGTCAAGTTACAACATCAAGACTAGACGGATATTAGACGAGTTCTATCCACGGGCTCTTTAGTGGTGCACAACTGAGGATATACCTAAGGATATTACTAGTATAGGTATATCAAAATGTTAACCAAGTATATTACTTAATAATACACAACCAATACCATTGTATTCTATACATGATACTATAGAACCATTTGGATGTAAAAGTGATCTACTACAATGTGGTGAATTTTATATAGATGAGACCGTTCTGAATAACTACAGAAACCCCATCAAAATAGAGGCTGGTTTTTATCGTTCTAATCTAGCCTTCTATCTTTTTGACACCTTAAATATGCCTACAAGTCAGATCAAATATAAGATCGTAACTAAGAGAGCTCTTAAACCTGACACATTTAGTGAGTTCATCAAATACATCTTTGATAATATACCAGAGTCAGATGCAAAGAGTTTAGCTAATAGTTTTATAGGTGAGCTGGGTCGCAAATACGATAAGATAAATCACGGGTTCACATGTACAGACTATGAAACCGCGATGTGCAGCTGGACATCCGCCATGGCCAAAGGTTTATAATGATATATACATGATTAGGGAACAAAAGGTTAACTGCATATTCAAAGACCATACAAGTATAAACCGCTTTGTAATATCAGAAGCTATCCTCAAACTCCTACAATTAATTGAGACATGTCACAGTGAAGGTAGTGTACTTCACGGCTATAACACGGACGGTATCTTCATTAGTAATCCTAAGGTATCGTTCAAGAAAAAGAAAGACTTTAAGTTCAAAACCAGTAAAATAGGCAAAGCATATGAGATCGATAGCTTGTTATCATACTTTGAGAAACATTATAGAGAAAACCTAGATTATAACAGCTATGAGGAGAAGACGGGTAATGGGTGGGTATTCACGGGCCTACCAGGAGGCGGCAAGACAACAAGACTTTGTAACATGGTAATGGAGACAGATAAGCCTCTAGTATTTAGTTTCACAAATAAAGCCGTTGAGAATATAAAAGCTAGACTAACTGCTTTAGGTAGAACTGATGTTAATAATATATGCTATACATTTGACTCATATTTATGTGAGTGGAAAGGTCATGACATAGACAGTCTCAAAAATAAGACCATATTCTTGGATGAATTTAGTATGATTCTGAATAAATGGATGACGATGATATACAGGGCAAATTCAATTTTCAAAAATACAATACATATGTTTGGAGACCCCAACCAATGCGAGCCTGTTGAATGTGGAATTCAGGTACAGTATGACTATCTCTACTCTAAGACTGTTAATCAAATATACCAGTACATAGAGGGGTCAAATAGATACGACAAGAAAACTCATGAGATTCTACACAAGTTCTTAAGACATGGTAAGGTATCAAACCATTTCCAACCTATAGATGACAATCTCTATAAAAACATATGCTACCTAAACTCTACAAGACGACGAGTGAATACCAAATGTTGTCACATATTCACAGAAGGTAAGACATACCAGACAGTTGACTTCACTTATGATAATAAAATTGACACATATAACGTTTGTGAAGGTATGCCTGTTCTCGCGACACAAAATATAAAAAGACAAAGAAATATACAATACTATGAGTTTTAATATAGAACAAATAACTGATAATCAATATAAAATCAACAACGAATGGTTTGACCTATCTGACTTTTCCAAGAACTTCATACCGAGTTTCTGTGTAACTGTGTATAAGTATCAGGGAGCTGACATAGATGAACCGTACAATATACATGATGTTAACCGTATGGATAAGAAGCAACTATACACAGCGCTTAGTAGAACCACAAGACTAGAGTACATCCTCATGAACAATAAATACTCCAATAGAAAGCAACCACATGTAGAATTAACTAATAGTAAACACAATAGTCTATACAAAAATGGTAATATATACAAAGTGACATTTGACGATGACCTGATATATATAGACTCAACATGTGAAGACCTTAGTACTAGACTCAAATGGCGTCTATCAAGTAAGAATAGTCACATTCATAAACATAAGACAATAATCCAGAGATTAAACTATTGGTTGATGCACCCAGTATAGATAAAAAACAACTAGAGAAGGTTGAAAATGGCTACATCCAAGAATATGCTGAGAAGTATGGTACCAATCTAATAAACATAAGATCTAACCCAAACACAAGAGCCAGAAAGATTGAGTACAAAGTAGAGATTGAAAATAAGGAACAACTCATGAAAAGAATATCTATGCTCAACGAGAGGATCAAGATTAAGGACCTACCTCACAAGAATAAGTTTACAATTGATTGTATAGTAAAGGGACTATGTCTAAGGACAGACGCTAGGTACACAGAAAAACCAAAAGATAAAGCACTTGAGCAAATCAGTGAAAAGAAACAAAAAATGATCAAACAGTTAACTGTCTACTTTGAGTAAACCACCTAAACAAACCTTTCTACGGTATCATAGCATAGATCCATGCTGTAATATCAATCCATTATTAGGTATCCATTGTATGTAGCCAAACGCACCTCAATTTTATTGAACACATAGTTTGACTAAGATAAGGCATCATAAGCATTAGACCAGTGGGTATGTCCCGTTATATTGAGGCCATATATATACAGCACATCCTTTAAACAAGGCGACATCCTTGTGGTAATTTCGCTACGCTCAATCACTCACAATAGTCAGGCAGATAGAGGGAAAAAAAACTTACCATATGGAGGGGCAATTCCATTTTGTCGTAGAATTGTTGGTTGAAGGCTGCTGATAACATTTTTGCATGTTGGCGGCGCTCAAATTTCTTGAGGACTTCTGCCAACAAGTTTTTCCTAAATTCTTCTGTTAAATTCTGTTACGGCATGAAAATGTGAAATTTTGGATTTAATGGCGAAAACAATCACTTGTATCATCAGAAAGCTTACAAAAAACTGCATGGAAGACATTTAAACAGTTTTTTTTATCTTTTAAAACAGTTTCGAGTTATTGCTTAATGAAAAGCAAAAATTAGGCCAAAATTCTGCAGAAGGGACTGGGAACTAGTTTAAAAATAGGTTTTAAACTTCTGTTAACTAGAAATCCATTTTATAAATCAAAAAACTGTTTTACTATCTTATATGAACTTTTTTGTAAGCTTTCCAATGATGTTGGTCATTCTTGTTGTTTTCGAATTTAAAATTTCATGTTTTTTTGCTGTAATAGAATTTAATAGAACAATCTAATAAAAACGTGTGGGGAGGACCCCACAAGAAATTTTAAACCGGCCAACATTCAGAAATGCACTCAGTAACCTTCAATTTACATGATTAAGGAACAATGAAATTGCCCCTCAGTATGGTAAGTTGTTCCCTATTTTGATACCGCTATCTGCCTATTACTAGAAATGATGTAATGGTCTATAATATGTGCAGTTCAGAAATAGCAGGAGATTTGAAATTCGACTTTATTACATATAATTACAACATTGCAAAGATAAAACCACCAGTTCTTTTGTAACTATTACAAGATACAAATGCTAGCTGTCATATTTAAATGGGTTAAAAAAAACTCTGCTTTTGTTAAAATGATGCAATGTAATTGAGCATTTTTGTCTTATGTTGTCCAGCATGTTCTGTACGACCACATCAAACATTAGAATTCTGCAGATAAGAAATTTTGCTGTCACAAGAAGTAGTCAATCACAGGTCTTTTTGTTGGGATTCCCCTAACATCCTAGAAAAAAGAAAAACGCTGAATTGAAACTCATGCATGATATTCTTGGCTCGTATTGTTTACTATGGTGTGAGTTATATGAAGTCGTAAATTGTGCTAAATATTTCTACTGAAGCAAAATCTAGATCCTTGGCGCGAAACTTTCCCGCCAGCTTTGCATTGCAAAATGAGAGTTGCTCTCATTGGTTGACGCGAATTATTCGACCAATCAGAATACCTCTAAAGCAACAACAAGAGGACAAGATGAAAATAGCTACCTGAGGGGCAGCTTCAAATATCGTGAATTCTCGTTGAAGATTTTCGTCTAATTGTAGAATAGCCGCTACGTTTCCGCACCTAGAGAAAACAAAATGTTTGAAAGGAACGAAAGACAAAGTTAAACAGCAAAATTTGAAGAAACGCGAGCAGAAAAGAGACGTTGAACGACGCAAAATAAATGAATCCATTTGGGTAACTTTGGTAGGTGAGCGAACGACGTCAATTGTATTTTGTCGTAGATACGTTACAAGCTGTAGTTAGAATTACTGTTCACAGTAAGTAGATAAAAAAGTGAACAGTTTCTTGAAAACGTCCCTTTAAACTTTAAAGGTAACAAGAATTTTAAATGCAGTTGCTGGGAGGGGGGGAGGACAATAGCGTTGCCATCAGGAAGCACTGTATTATATACCTATAGCAATAGTTGGGCGCTGACCAAACCGTGAGCACAGTTTCATTGAAATGCCATTTATATCCCTCCATAACAAGCTGATGAGCACGACATATGATATCGATGTCATTGCTTGAGTTAAACTGTGAAAGAAAAGAAATAAAAACAAAGGGTTTTGATTGTTTCATTTGCATTGAAACTTTGCCCTTTCTTGGCTACAAGCATAAGCAACAAAGACAAATTAATTGCTCCTATTATACCATGAAAGCACAGAAATATTAGTTGACATCTCTTTTCTGAATCAGGACGTACCTGTGAGACTACATCACTGCCAAAAAGATAGCCTGCTCCCCGTGGACTTACACCCCAACCTTGTGTATCTAAATGAAACACAAGCACAGCAACGTGACTAAATTAATGTCTGAAAAATATAATGGAAATGTCAACTTACCTTCAGGGTCTGACCACAAAAGATCACACATAGGGCCGTCGTGGGGAACTTCTTGTTTACGATCAATAGATCGAATCTGATCAAAAATAAATACAATCGTACAAAAACAGTTACTCATAATACAGATATTTCAAACACGTTCATGAACATGGATTTGTGTTTCTACCTGATCCAATGTTGTTATGGAAGGTGACAATCCACCATGAACACAAAATATCTAAGGGCAATTATAACATGAAATATCACTTGATGAAGATCAATATATTTTATACAGTCATATGCAGACAGTCAGAACAGTAATACAAGTAAGGTGGGGATTTTTTGATTTCTTCGTTCAGAAGTTTGTTTATTTTTTACATACTCTGTTATCAATGATGGCAGATAGACTAAGATAGTCAAAAATTTCTGTACAATATCTCCAAACTGAAACTGAACCATATTTTTTAAGACATTCATCATAGAATCCATAGACCTGTAAGTTTAAAAACACTTTAGTTTTATCCATTCAATTTACACTAGGCTAGTGTGCACCATTCAAGCAATGTTCCCCATATACCTGAGTGATTTGTCGGCTTTCATGGTTTCCTCGAATAAGAGTTATTCGATCCGGATAACGGACCTATATAGTAGAAATGAAAACATGTAAAACAGGCAAGGGAATTGTGGTAGCATTAGTATGATCAACATTCATCATGTCAGTTACTCAGTAAGATGAAAGAATTTCACCCGATAAGTTCAATCATCTGTTTATTGTTTCATAATGAGATAGATATAACTGGCATAGTTATGAAATACCTTCAGTGCTAAAAGTAGTAGAAAAGTCTCAACACTATAGAAACCTCTATCAACAAAGTCACCCATGAACAAGTAGTTGGTCTCGGGAACGTCTCCTCCAACCTAAATTATAACCACCAGAGCAAACAGTAAACGAATAAGTAGGTGGGCATTTTAACTTGCTGTCTAGGTTGAAATACAACTTTCAGCACCTTAAAAAGTTCTTTTAAGTCGTAAAACTGTCCGTGTATATCACCACAAACCTAAAATATATTTCAAACAATCAAAGCTTTGAATAATAAGAAAACTGGAATGAAAAAAGTATAAATTCTTACAGTAACTGGGGAATCCACTCTTTGTACATTGCTTTCTTCTACAAGAATTTCTCTGGCTTTTCCACAAAGTTGTTTAACCTCATTTTCAGTAATTAGCTCGCACCTTCGCAACTTTTCAATTTGACTGCAAGAGTTAGATGTATATAGTGTGACACATACTCTATCTAACACCAGGTGACTTCACTTTTACAACTTCTACAATATTTGTGAAAGAATCAACAGAATATTGTTTAAAATTACCGGTCCAAGTCACTACAGTATGAATCCACCATGACAGAAGCGTATATATAAATATCCAAGAATATATTTTGATCCTTCAGTGATAGAGTCCAATGTTTACACCGAAATTATAACAACGAAACTACTATTAAAACGCTCCTCAGAGTCGAGCTTAGGAAATGGAATAGTGCAGAATTATCGTGAAATAAATATTTCTGGTTTTTTTCTGTTATAATTAAGAAATTTCAGTTGATTTTAGTGCCGAAAAATTCGTAGTACAAACATACAAACATTTGTTGATCGAGAACAAAAACTGTCCCCTCCTTCACATGCATCTAAGTAGGTTGCTGTAATGAGTCTGCAGATTTAGCCCACTGAACTGCATATATTAACTGGACTTCTCCTCTGGTTTTGAGGGTAAAATTTACAAATCAGTGAATAAAAAATGCTATTTAAATTAATTATAAAATATTTGCAATACTAGGTACGTTTATATAAATAGCAAATGACCTTTCCCTGCTAAAGTATTCTAAGTATCCCGAATTTAACTAACCCAACATGAAATATTTTAACTATCCCTTCAACTTTTCAATAAGGTGTCAGTCATTGTCAGAAAGAAAAACTTGTCTTTTTATCACGGTGACAGAGATGTAACCCATCTTTTAAAACTGCTTCTAAACTCGTCCCAGTTTTCCATGTCAGTCTCGGCCACATTGTGTGTAGGTATAGCAGGGTCTTGAACGATTGGCGGCGTGAACTGCTTGGGGAAAAATTGCCTTGGAAATTGCGCTGAAATGTAGTTTTCTGTATCCCACGAAAAACTAGCAAAAGAAACATGATAAATAACTGGGGCTGGTTGTATAAAAACGTAGTTAAAGTTAACTATAGTTAAGTACGAATATCAACCAACCAGAATCGCGTAATCAAGATTTAACTACTTTTTAACTACAAATCGTAGTTAAAACGTAGTTAAAAGTTTTATACAACCGGCCCCAGATGGGTAAACTTTTGTTCATTAGAAATTAATTTCATCTTCATTGATCGCCGTCAATGGATCTAAGAGCATCGCCGATGACTTACGATTGTATAAAAAGCAGAATTTAGTCCTACATGGATTCACTTACTCAAGGTTTTCATCATTGATCATTTCCAGCATCTCCACAAGTACCTCAAGGTCAGCTGATGTACGCTCGCACATTTCTCTGTAATGCGTTGTTGAAAAACGGAAGACAACTAAGTCTTGTAGGCTCACAATTGCTCGTCAGGTTATTCTAAATCTTTGATACGTAATGTGCCCCAGTCTAACCCAAGAAGATTTTCCTTGTCAAGTAAAGACTCTTACTACTTACGGTTGTACAAGTTCATATGCTTGAACCACAAGTAGTGACAACAGATAATCGTTTGGCTGGGATCCAGGGCTCCACTTCTTCTCTCGGCTCCATTTTTTCACTGCACGTATCAAGCCTTTGCACTTTGCGTAAAAACAAAGGTTGAAAGTGGTTGCCGTTATTGTTTTATAAGCAATATCACAAATGAACGAATTTTGGAAAATATTATAACGGCGCTTAAAGATTCGTCTCAACTGCTTTGGCTCATCAATGTCCTTCGTTGGTTTTGAAATATCTATTGTTTAGGACAACCTACCTTGTCATGTTGTTTAGCAATGAACTGAGCTTGTAGTTCACACACGTTGTTGTTGTAACTAGTAGAGAAATATTAACACATTTTTAGCGGTGGAGTTTTTGGTAGATATAATAGAAATGATAACGGATATTGAATTGATTATTTTGGTGAGCTGTAATTTATTGATGGTTAATCTGTTAGTGATATTAGTGGCCGTCATCACTCTAGTTTGGCATTCATGAATCTTAGTTCTCATTCCCATACTTACTGGACTTGAACATCCGGGCTTTGTTTCATGCTCATCTGATAAAGAGCCTGGAATCCACCATTGTTCTCCCAGTCATTGATCGGCAAGAGGACGACGTCTACGTCAGCACACCGGAAGTTTACAGTTGATGACGTAGTGGTGAAGTGACTGCAAGGTGGAAGTGACGTTTCACTCTTATCTCTTTGCTCGAAAAGAGTTTTGATGGTGTCCACGATCGTTGGTAGCCAGCTGTCATGTTCAGTAGGAGGAAGATCTATATAAAGAGACTGGACTGTTCTCGAAGCACTTCATGTTCGGTCATTGGTTTCGTCACCGTAGAAAAGTTCCTTCTAATTCATATTTTATCCCACTTGGCAATTCTTACCCTGAATGACAATCGCCAGTTCACATTCTTTTATGCCTTTCAAAGTCGTATTCTGTCCGTAGGCTGAAACCCCTGAGACACGACTGATATTAAATGGCAGTTTTTTCTGCAATAGATTTGATTTGTCATTATTTACCAAATAATCTTTCAGGGATAATTTTCATTGTACTGCATGACCCAGAAACTTCACAAACCTTCAGGAATTTGCTCAATTTCTTTTCCACACTTCTCTGAGCTTTTATGTCGTCTTTTGATGGCTTGGCGTTTCTAATAAGCTGACGAAGACTTCGTTTAAGAAGTTTACTTGCCTCCTTCTGTGAAGAGAATAAGTTTGTGTGCAACTGTACAAAGATTTATTTAAATATTTTTTAGTAGAAGATCACACTGAGGAATGAATTCCGGCCCAAACCTCTCCTTTTCCATCGACGAGTTCACTCAAATATTTATCATTTTCTTCCATTTCATTTTTCAAACTAGCGATATCGCCTTCTTGTTTGTTGATGATGCCGCAAGTTTCTTCCAACAATTCTTCTTGCTCTGATATAATCTCATTTTTCTCAGCCATCGTATTCTCAATAATACTTTCACTACGCAACGAAATACACAAAAGATTAGTAAAACTTGGAAAACAGTAGATCCTTGTGAAAGTATGTTCACCATTCTCTTTCAAGATTTCTCAATTTTTGCTCCTTGTCGTCTCTCAGTTTAGACACACTTTGTTTCGTGAGCGGATCAAGCAATGGATCGTAGATCAAGTTTGCATCTTCAATGAAAACGTGGACACTGAGGAACCCATCTTCGTCCAGATATACACTAGCTCGCTCTTCAATCTTGGAATGGAAAAGATTTCTTATGTAAGGTAAAATGACACAACTTAGCTGAAGCAATTCAGTTTTATTAATACAACTTAGAACTCGCATGTCTAGTTATTTGCGAATTCTGCTTTTACATAAAAAGATTAGCTATTATTGATTTCTCAATGATTTTACTGATACTTTGTTCACATTATGTTTGAGATAAAATTTCGGCTTTTTATTTGCGAGACAATGATATTCAAGCAAAATCCCGTTTTTTACTCCGGCATTTCGGCTTTCGCTTGATTAGTCCCAGGCTTCACTTCTATTCTCACCTTACTCATATCCAAACCGGAGACAATCGTGCACTCGGCTTTGCTATAGCAGAACGAACTCTTCCCGGCTTCCTCCGACGATGACACGACCCGAGTCTCGGAATCATTCTCAAACGAATGCAGTACCACTCGCCAAAAGATCTTCTTGAAATACGGCATCTCATCCAATGCCTCGTTTTCACCATTTGGATCATACTTGAGCTTCAAAACTAGTTTCTCTTCAGGGGATCTCTCGAGGGTGAACCCAAGGGGATTATTACATTGATCTATCAAGTCCCCTCTTGTGCACATTTCACTCTCAGTACTCTTCAAGGTCACAGGGTCGAGTGCGAGGTAAAAGTATGGTTCGAAACATCTTATTCTCACTTTTATTTTGATCTTTCCATTCCTAGCGATCTTTTTTAATTCCTTGGTTGGCATATATTGCTCTATACCAAAAACATTCTCGCAATATTGGTCGCAAAAGTTATACGAGATCTCACGTTGCTTCGCGAGCTTGCTCCGAGCGTGAAACGAGAAGCCGACCTTGTAACGAAGCAGTCCGATGTCTTCGCATTGTAGATAGACTGCAACGTGATCATTTTGAGGTGGGAGCTCTTTCTTAGTAGGGGGACCCTCGGGAAACAAAATTATTGACCATCGACTATTGCAGAGAGAAAACATTAGACTTTGTATGAACTTGTCACCAGGCTTTAATTGGCACGGCATTTTATTCTCAAAAGTTGTCTCAGCAAGACGACATTGTAGCTCTACAATAAGTGTATCATCAGTTACAAAATCCTGATCATTTTGTAGCTCCTCCACGGAGGCTAACTTTCCCCAACCGATTCCACATCCAGACTTTGTAAACTCGTCTTTCTCCACCAAATTTCCTCGTCGAATAGATCTCGATACCTCGCGCTTGTTCACAACACTCAAGGTAAAATTCAGCTTACACTTCACGCCCTTCACAAGCTCGCCACCCCCCAGCCAACGTAGAAACACTCCAAAATGTTCTTTTTTTACGCCAGTTTGGATCTTCCAACGATGACCGCCAAAATGAAAAGATTTCGAGTAGACTTCTGAACCAATTAAAGAAAAATTTTCTACAATAAATACATATATGTGCAAGCCATTTTTGCCGAGTTTCGAGTCGTATAAACGTATTGACATTTTCACCAAAATGATTCAACAAATTTGACAGCAAAACCCGAGCACTTTAGAGTCTATTCGTACTATATGTTGCTGAACGTTTGTACGCCAAAGTTTAAAAAGGTTTGAGGGCTTTTCTTTCAGACGATTTGTCATAAACAATAAAACGAATTCTAATGCGACAAACCCTGGCAGGTTGTTTTTAATAAGTAATGAAAAGTGTGCCGAACTGTTAAATACTAGACAATCTAAGGCCCGGTTTACACTGGCAAAGTTTCTGTGATCAAAGTAGGAATTTTTCGCCGGAAAGTCTGTGTTCTGAAGAATTTTTAGGAAATATCAGAGTGAAGTAGTTCAGTGTTGAGCACTGTATTAGTTCCCTTAAATGTTTTTAGCAAATCCTTCAAAACTTAGGATTTACCTGTTTGAAATTCC
>JAODVM010247614.1:0-12747 GCA_025400095.1 Phenganax marumi | reverse complement strand
GTGCCAAGACACTAATAGCATAGAATGAATAGTTAGCGCTGTTGTAAAATGCTTCTGAGGTGTTTTTTAAAATATATATTGTCTACAGCACAAATTTAAAGTGAATATGACACAAATGGGTCCAATTTCAAGGGTGTTAGAGTTCTTAAAGCTGTAATGCATTTCGTTAAATTATTGTTTATTCCATGCTTGGTTTTGGTCTTGTGGAGATATTTGACTTGTGTCAATGTGCCAGCCTTTTACCTCATTTACATATTCGAATATCAAAATTCTGTTTATTTTCACACTATTGAATAAAATCAGCCCAAATTCATCTATATTTTTGAAGTTTATAAACTATACCAATGTGCAAAATTTTAAACAGTTTAATTCAATAATTGTAAAAAACAAACACTGTTTTCAAAAATGTAACTGAAGAAAAGGGCAGACACACTTAGCTTGTTTGAATAATCATACGAGTCAAATATCTCAACAACAAAACATATAATCAAAAATCTTTAAAATAATTTTAACGACAGTTTTGAGAATTCTATCCACTGGGAAAATGAACTCATTTGTGTCTAAGCACTTCAAAAAATATAGATTTTAAAATCCTCATCTTTGAGAAACCCAGTTTCACTGCGCCCCTCTCCCCCCCCACAATATAGGGTCGTATGCACGATATTTGGTAACGCAACACCTATGTAAGCTACCTATAGCCATGAAATTCACAACAAACCTTCAAAAACTATTTAAAATCATTCTTAAACCTCTTAAAACCCCGATAAACTCGTGTTCCGTTCATGTTGACTCGTGTTCACTCGTGTTCCATTCGTGTTCTATTTGTGTTCCATTCGTGTTCTCTCATGTTCCATTCGTGTTCACTTGTGTTCACTCATGTTCATTCTTGTTCAGTTGTGTTCCAACTCGTGTGGAGTTTTAGATCTGATTCTTATTATCATAGCCATAGTTTAATGCCATTTATTTGTAGTTTAAATTTTGCTATAACTATTCCAAAGATTAACATTTTGTCGACTAGTTCAAACATAAGATTGGGATTTGGTTTAGGATTGCTTAGTTTAGGTTCAGGACCTGGTTTAGTATTACATAGTTTAGGTTTAGGATTTGGTTTAGGATTACTTAGTTTAGGTCAGTTGATGTTATCATTTTTACCAAAGTTCATATCAGTCATTGCCATTGTTAGTGTATTATTAAATCCTTCAATTGGATGGTCTAAGATAATCATATTTGAAGGAATCAAAATAATACCAAGACTAATTACCATATTCAAAACGATATTAGTGTCTTGAATGGCTTGTCTCATGTTTGATATTGTCACAGTTGGGTCGTCTTGAACAATAGCATCTTGTACGAGCTTGTGGAAGACGTCTTGCGTTTGTAAACTTTTAGCGCCTTTGTTAACGACACTCCACCTGGTTTTTGCTTGAGATCCTAGTATACAGTACACATAGCTTTCAATAGCTTGTTGTAATAGCTTCTGACTGATGTCAGTTAGACCATAGCTAGTAAGTTTTATAAATGATTTCCAGTCATCTGTTTCTGACTTTGGTACAATCTTACCGATTTCTTGGTAGCCTATTCCCAAGATACCCATGCTTTTGTTGTTTTTTGGAAATCAATAATGATAGTTTCTTATTTTTGATCTGTCATGATTCTGTAAGAACATACTAAGTGCTTCTCTAGTATGTTTTAGTTTGTCTACCTGTATTTTCTTAGTAGGAATATTTTGTTGTATAGTCTTGATATCATCATTGTTGACATAAGCACTTAATTTATATGGATATCTCAGGAATCGTTTCATATGATAATAGAAGTAATACTTAGCAATACTTGATATAATCTTAGGTTGGTTAGGTTTATTAATGTGTTCCGTGGACACCTCCGACTTGTAAGACAAAACATAAGCGGCGACTAGACTTGTGAAATAAAAATCTTCTAAATAATTAAACTTTGATTTTGTTACGTCGTTGTTGGGGTTTCCCCATTTTATATCTAGCGGTTTCAATTTACATTTGAAATGGTCTGTGTCATTAACGTAAATGTTGAATGTTTCAAAATCGATATCGTTGTCGGCAAGTTTTAACCCTGTGATTGTCCTGCAGGTGTTCCAAATTCTAGGAGTACAATACAAAACCCATGAGTATTTATCTTTGAAAGTTTGTGATGTAATGTCTGTTCTGTACGAATCAGTGACGTCATAGTCAATGCTGGTGCTGAACTACTTGAGATCTGGATCCACTGAAACATTAAATTCAAATTTATCTAGGTCTGCATTTGGATACTTTTTAGCAAAGTCATCACACAGTTTTTTTTCTCTGAGTATTCTCGATAGACTTTGCTTTCTCATAGCTTTTACCATGAACAGCTTTGTTATATTTTTCCCAATCCATTTATTTAATGTCATTAAATAAATGAACGAACTTACTGTGTTTATTAAAAATTGTCATAAGGAATTACACATTGACAAACTAATAGAAACAATATCTGATTCTAGGTTATTTCTAAAGTTGGCCACCATTTTCTGGAACTATAAAAACAGTAATTTTCATCATAATGACTCTATTCATAAAATTGAAAATTCCAAAGTCGTAGGTAAATATAAAATACCGGTGGGATATTTAACATTTGAAGACTTGGTTAAAGAACTATCCAAACACAACTGGACATAACTTCCAGTTCAAGATCAGACTACCAAAGACGTCTAGTATCATGGTAGCCAAAAGTGGTGAAAATGTAGATGGATACACACTAGAAAATATCGAATTAGAATACGAGACAATCGAGAATGAAATCTTGGCTGGACAAGCAATAGCTGGATACGAAACCAGAAGCTCATTGAGTTTTGAACATGCTACTTTAATGAAAACAGTGGAATGGGATAAATCGAGTACGTTATTAAATGAAACTGTGAACCTACCACGAAAGAGCATGTCGACGATTGTCATGTTGTTTAGGAATAAAACTGTCACAGATAGCAAAGAATATGTCTACCCTAATATAGAATCTGTCAAAGTAACAATCGAAGGAGTACCAAATTGTATTTATAGTCAAGGTATTAAGAAAGAAGACCTGTACCCTGAGGCAAAAAGATTCTTTGGTAGCCATGACACTAACATGACTATTAGAAAATTCTTCAAAGATAACTTTGCATTGGTGATTGACCTTCGAACTGTGGATGACAAAAATATAGTCGGAAGTGGTAAAAAACTCATGAATACTCAAAATGGAGTTCTTTTATAAATTAAAAAGAAAGCAACAAGCGCAAATGTGCTGTGTAATATATTTGTAATCAGTGATGGTGTGGCTAATTTCAAAAACAAAATCATTGAAAATGTACATTATTAAATAAATGAATCCTATTCATAAGAGTTTTAATCATATCTCAGACAAAATCGACCAAGAAACTTGCAACCAATTGTTCAGAATTTATGATAATTATTACAAAAAATATAAAAATAATCATAAAAAGAATAAAAAACTGAAATGGGTGAAGCTTCATTGCAAACTACAGGTATTGTTTTGACAGCCGTCTGGGCTGGAATTAGTGTTGTTAATCCATCAACTTTGATCATTACAGGAGTTGGGGCGTTTATAACAGCTTTGCTTAGTAAAAGTGATATTTTGCAAGCACAACACATCAGAAAGTTTGTAATAAGATCGTTACGATTTTGAGAACTGGAGAGTTTTCAGAATCTGATGAAATCAAATTACTTACTGATTTAAAAGTTATCGATGACGTCATCACTGATATGGTTGGTTAGCCAAACATATAATGATATGGAAACCTGAAAGAAATGTCTAACTTGGAAAATTTGACATTTTTTAGCTCGCTAAGAATGTCACATTTTTCTTTGCGAGAAATGTGGCCGAGGTATTCGTCAAATATAGCGTTCATATCTTTTTTGTTTGAGTTGTAGAGTGAAACTAGTCTAGAGATGTTTTCACGACAAGGTTTAGCAATTGATGTGAGTTGCTGAGTAATCACAATCGTGCTTAGACCATAATGCCTTGTTCAAAATGCTAATTTATGAGTTCGGACGTTCTATCTTTTACAAATTTTCCAGATGCACAGTCATCAAGTATGATCAAGGAGTTTGTTCCCTTTAAAAACCCCACAACTTGTTTTAAGAATGGTACTACGTATTCTTGCTCACAACTTATAACAATGAAGTTGTCGTCTTTGTCATATCACCATTTTTGGTATGTTTTGTTCCACTCATAGGTTGGACGAATAAAAAAATATAGTCAAAATAACCCATGCAGTCTTGTTTAAGAAGTTTAAGTAGGTAACGAGTTTTACCACAACAAGTTTTTCCAACAATAATCATGTTAAATGGATCACGCTCATTTTTTATTTCAGGTGGTTTAAATTATTTGGATTTTTTAGATATCTCCGATAAACTTTCTAGTTCGTTTCCGGAACTGGATTGGCTTGTGATTCTTTTTGACATTCTCCTTTATTAAATGTATTTATTTGTTTATTTATAACATGTTTACCTACAATAAGTCCACCAGAAAGAATTCCTATTAATGGAATATATGGACTAACGTATTCTAAGAATAATTTTACATCTTGTCTAAATGGTTTACTATCTAAGAGTTCTTTCCAAGGTCTTTAGAATCATCTATCATCAAGATATTGCATGAACTCTGAGAATTTTCCAGTGATCGTGTCTGTTAACATTCCGTTCATTTCAGCCATTTCTTCGCGTTTGTAATCAGAATGAATTTGTTCTAGTGTTTTTCTCTGATGCTTTTTTGATGTAAGCTGCAGAGTATTTAATTTCTTTTGCAGCAGATAGTTTCAAAAGTTTTCATGTAGGGTTGGTTCCATTTATTTAATGTTTTTCTTTGGTTTTCCTACGTTTTATTTCTTTGTCTATAAACATTTGTAGTTTTCTTATTTTGTTGTTGATTACATCAAGTTTTCTTTTCATCATAGCTAGTCTTTTTTGCTTTTCTTTTTATCTATATATTCATTTTTTCTATTATGTATCATATGACACCTAATTAGGTTGCTATAACTAAAATTTTCGTCGGTTATAACAGCGGAAGTATTCTTCTTCTTTTTGTTGAAATAGGACATGTCTATTCTATTTCTAAAATAGCTTTCTTAAATAGATCTACACCCAAGTGTCATTAGATCCGTAAGTTCTTCATTTATAACAAACACGTGGTCATATTTTTTTATGTATTTTTTGATATCACCAAATATTTTTAATCTAGCGTTGATGAATTGTATATCATTTATTTCATATAAGTTTTTATGTAAACACTATTCATCCATTTATACGCAGTATAACAAACACTACACGTTTGGTGTACATTTTCAACAAAGAAGTCTGATGTCAATAATCTCTCACCACTACAATCTTCACACCATGGTGTAGTCATGATCAAATCAGTGTCATCAAGTAAACCGGTTTGATGCAGTTTGGTAATAATTTTATTGTGGATTATGTCTCCACTAACATCTCAAGCTTTCTCTACTCTATCATATTTAAATTGTTTTTGTTCTAAGTAACCATGTGACTGAGCTTCTTTTAAAAGTTTTAATATTCCATAATGTATTAATATTAATGCATAGTTTTTGTTATTTTTATGTTGTCTTCATATAATTCTATTGGATAATAATTTTCAGTAATATGTTTATCTTTTTCATTATTTATTGTTTCATTATTAAAATTATTAATCTCCTCACCAACAGTTTTTATAAGAGCAGGCATTTGCATTAATTCATGCTCTTGCTTAATCGCTTCTTCAACTATAGGCACCACTTTGTCCCAAACAGGCTTTTTCTCTTCAAGTGAAAGAGTTTCCATATAGTTAAATATTCCTCGATGTATTTGATTAGTTCATTGTTTTCTGGGTGATGTTGTTTAGTAATATTGTATAAAACTTGAAATTGGTAATATTCCATTATTGTTTCTTATATAAATTTGTCGAATTATTTTATGCATTCAACCATGAAATATGTAAATTAGGTTGTGACATTCCTATGCAGATGTCATGGAACAATATGTAAATTAGGTTGTGACATGCAGTCATGTGGAATGATATGCAAATTAGTTTGTTACATGTTTAGGCAGGTTACCTCATTTGCATAAATGAGGGCATATGATTTGTATAAAATAGTATCACAAAGTGGGCGGAGCTTAAGTCAAATTCCTGGAATTTTACCTCATTTGCATAAATGATTGACAGGTTGTTTACATAAGCTCCGCCCCTTTTGCATATTTTACACATTGATTAGGCTGTAGGTTCGATTTCAGGTCTAAAATCACCTATCGTCATGGTCGAGCAATTTTTTGATTGACAGGGCTAGAATCGCCCCTTTTCTAACTACTAATAGCGATTCATATGTTTAAAAAGAAACTCATTTTGAGTAAACTTGTATAATTAGGAATGAGTATTTTGGATATTTCAAAAACTTTAATGTATGATTTCCATTATGATTGTATTAAATCAAAAAATATAAAGATAAAGCTCAATTATTCTTTACAGATACAGATTCTCTTTGTTATAAAATTCAAATGGAGGATTTTTATAAAGATATTACTTCAGATGTTGAAAGATTATTTGATACATCTGAATCTTTAAAAGAAGACGCAAGTAATATTCCAACCGGAGAAATCAAAAAGTTCCTGGGTTATTGAAAGATGAAAGTGCTGGGAAACAAATATTAGAATTTATAGGACTTAGATCTAAATGTTACTCATATCACACTGAAGATGATGAGGAAATTAAAAAATGTAAAGGTATTAAAAAATCAGATATTAAAATACAGTTGAAGTATAAGGACTATAAAAATTGTTTAATCACTGGAAAGCAAGAAATTTTCAAATTAATATAAATTACTACTTCATTTCTAAACCCAGGTTTATCAAGTGATTCGCATGCATCCAGACATTTTATGCTATAATTTTAGTTGAGTCTTCAAATTTAATTTTATACCATTCACCTTTAATTTAAAAAAAATTCTTTCTACTGTATTATAAGCTTGCTTAATACTTCCAGGTTTAACTCCAAAAAATTGACTTGCTTTACACATTCTTGGAAACTTTTCATTCCATCCAGAAATTACATGAATCAAAGTAATGAGTTTAGATTTCTTCATTGCTTCTCGACAATGTTTTTTATATTTTTTATCAGGAGGTAGTTTTTCAATTTCCAAAGCTTCCCATGCTTGATCCTTATTCATTTTATATTACGCTTTGATTCCTTTTTCTTGAGCTTGTTTTCTTTGTACTTTTAGTGTTAACATTCTTTATTATATATAAAGCAACAATTCTGCTGAAAAAAAAACCCCCAAAAAATCCGGGCAAAAATATAATAAAATGATGAAAAAACAAAAAGATTTGTTGAAACAGCATAAAAAAGAAATTAAAAACAAAAATTAATAAAAAAGTTTGCAAAAGAAGTTGAAGAACAAGGATGTACAAATGAAGCAAATGAACTCTTAATTTCACTAGCAAAGATAAGAGAAAAACAAGGATTTAAAGTTCGATATGGTTCAGAGAAAATAAGTGGAACTGGTTAATGCTTATAAAATTCAAAACAAATAATTTGATGCTTTTCCAAACATCCATCCTCCTGCGAGACCCATTATTCCTTTTGCACTGTTTTGATATTTTTGCATTTTGTCTGAAGATTGATAGTAATCTGATAATTGTGGTTCTGGATTATATTCCAATTCTAACTTTCTCGACCGATCTAAAGCTTCATTCGTTTCGTTAATATCTTGAATAGCGTGATAATTGTTGTCCATAGAGAGCTTATTTTATTATTTCGTTCAACTTCTTGTTAATACCATTTTTATTTTTCTTGTTGGAGTTTTTCTGTAGCAAGATTATGTCTTTTTGCTTATTCTTCATATCCTGAATGATTTAACTTGCTAAATAAGAATCCAGGTCCTGCTAAAGCAAACATGTTAAAGGTTCCCAATATTGCTGTAGCTAACATTATTTATTTCATGTTTTTATTTGCTAATGGTTTTTGGAATAATTTTCTTATCCTCAAATTATTTTACTAACACTGATCCAACCATCACAGCTCCAGTTAATTGTAATGTTTCATTCATCGATTGAGGTGTTCCAAGAGGTTCTCCAAAAGCTTTGTTACTCAATATCGATACTCCAACAGCTGATAATGTTAGTACGATCACATCGTAAATTTGATATATGTATTCTTTTTTGTTAGTTGAACTTATTTATTATATAGTATATTTGTAGTCGAATGTATCTAACTTATTGTTCTTGATTTCCGGTTCAAGTTTTTCTTCAATAGGGTTTAGTTTTTCTTCAGATTTATTTAAGTTATTGTTTTGAATTTTTGTTGTTGGTCTATTCATGTAGAAAACAATTCCGACTCCTAATATAGAAATTACTATACCAATCATTTTAATATTCCAAGATTCATGGTTTGAATCCTCATTGTCGTTTTTGTTTTGTTGTTCAAAAAGTCTTTTCTTTTTTGCTTCTTTGCTTTTTTAGACATTTTGGTAATCTTTATCCAGCTTTGACATTTTTTGGGTCTTTGACTTTTCTTGCGTAGTGGTAATCAGATTTTCTTGTGCAGTTTTGATCATTTATTAAGAAACAAGTTTTGATCTACTATGAGACTCCTACAAACGAAATTCACGTAAATTTATGGTAAAATCAAAACTCCTATAAATGAAATTAAGTAAATTTATAGTAATTTTTTTCTTGTATAAATTTACTTAAAACCTGCTATGAACCATTTTCAAGAAAATTTATAGTAAATTCTAAAATAATTTTGATTTTTTGTTACACAAACGAACGCAGTTACAGCTGTTGTATCCTTTGATTCTTTTTCGACCATTTTACCAAAATTGTTGACCAAGATTCGTTTCCATAGTTGTTATCCTTGGTTATAACTCTAAACTAATGAAAACCATTTCAATATCGTCAATATTTGTTGTGTAGTCTTTGAGAAGAAATTCTTTGTGTAATGTATAAATTTGCATATTTTTGAAAACTTTTTCTATGATACAAATCTATCATTTTTAAATCTTTATATTCAGTTGTATAATTTTTTTATAAAAAAAAGATTGAATATTTTAAATGTAAAATTTCAATGGTGGAATCGTTATCAAACATATGTGTTAATAACTTTAATTTAGTTTTGTCGTTAAATTGTCCTGGTAGATAAACACATGAGTTGTTAGGAGGATATCCTTGTAATGCAGATAGAGTTAGAAAACTTAATGTTAAACTTGAAAATGAAAAATAATAGATATGATTTTCTTTAGGGGTTTCTACTTCTTTTTTTATAAGACTTTGGTTCAAATATATAGTATAACATCATTTATTTATACAATATACTTAGCAATAACAACTCCAACCATTAATGCTATAATCTACAAATAGGGTAAATTTGTTTTATTGTTGTTGAAAGTATTTGTTTGTTCAAAATTTTTATTATTATTAGAAGTATTTGTTTGTACGGGTTTAGTTTTAACAGGAGGGTAGTTAACATTGTTGTTTTTTCCAAACTTGATATCCTCTCTTGTTATAGTGAGCATGTTGTTAAATCCTTTGATTGGTTCTGTAAGAAAAATCATATTAGATGGATTTAAAATTACTCCAGGACTAACAACCACGTTTAGAACAATGTTTGTATCTTGAATAGCTCTCCTCATGTTGGAAATTGTTACCATTGGATCATCTTGTATAATAGCATCTTTAACAATTTTATGAAAAATTTCTTGAGTTTGACTCATTTTGTTTCTTTATCAATGATACTCCAATGTGTTTTTGCTTGAGCTCCAAGAATGGAATAAACATAACTTTTGATAGCTAGTTGTAATAGTTTTTGTGCGATTTTGGTTAAACCATCAGACTTTTGTTTAATAAACGACTCCAGTCACCATCAAATTTGCTTGTAATAGAATCAATTTCTTGATATTGAATCCCTAAAATTCCCATACTTCTGTTACGTTTGGGGAAAATGTAATGAGCATTTCTAATTTTTGATTTATCATGAGTCTTTCTAAAATAATCTATCCTATCTTTAGCATGTTTAAGCTTATCAATCCAAATATATTTTGTAGGAATCTCTTTTTTGTATGATTTTTAGGATAAAATCATCAACATAAGAGTCAATTCTTTGGCATAACTAAGATATCGTTTTATGTGATGATAAAAATAATACTTTGCTATACTTGTAATAATTTTTGGTAGAGATAAATGTTAATATGTTCCATACTCATTCCCCCCATATAAAAAAAAATATAAGCTGCTAATAAAGCATAAAATAAGGATAATTTTTATAGTCAAAGTCAACTTTTGTAATGTGGAAATCCAAAAATGTTTCAACGTTTTTTCTTTCATAGGGGCTGTTTACATGGGCTGGGCTAGCCCGGTTAACCGGGCTGAACAGTTTCTTTCGCATCTTATTGCCGCTTCAAAGCTTGTCTAAAGTAAGATTGGAAACAACATTCAGAATGTACTAGGCATAAACTTGCTGGAAAGTTTATTTAAATACTCGGTTAATAACCAGGAAATATTTTCGTGACAAAACTCAGCCCGGTTAGCCGGGCTAGCCCGCCTCATGTAAACAGCCCCATAGTAATCAATTGATGTTGTGTTAGTCCAAGATGTTTGTTCCATTCGGGGTTTGTTTTTAAATGCATAAGTTCCAATTTTGTATCGATACTTTGGTATAGCTTTGTAATAAACGTGTGAAGTTAGTTTAAGATCTTTAGAAACTCTAGCTTTAAAATCGCATTTACTCAAATTCGCGCTTGGATATTTCTTTATAAACTTACGAATTGCAAAACTCTTATCCCACAACTCAACCAATGCCATAGCTTTATTGTAGTTTTCTCCATAATACTGTTTCAAATAAGGTTTTAACTTTGGATTTATTTTACCATTGGAGGTTTTCATTTATTTTATATACTAAATAAATGAACAAGTTAACGGTATTTATCGAAAAGTCTCACATGGAAATCTATTTAGATGAAAATATTGAAACCACGTCAGATTCAAGAATATTTCTAAAATCGGCTATGATTTTGTTGAAATTATAAAAACATTTTTCAAACTATTCTATTACTTATGGATCAAAAAAATTATATTCAAAGAAGGTTATCAGTCATGCGATGATATTAAAGAAAACTATTTGAGAAAAACATTACACTAAAAAAAACTCCACACAACAAAACAATAATATATTCAAAAACAAACAATTGTGGTTTAAATAAGTTAAGTCCTTTGCTAGGATTCAAAAAGATTAAATCCATTCAAGCTAATACATGGGTTGAATCAAATATCGATGCAGATATTAATCTTGGGTTAAAATATATTGAAATTCATTGCGACGCTGTGAATAAATCTTATAATTTTGATACAAAAGGTTCTAAAAGCTCTAAAATTACAACTCTTCCAATAACAACAACACAATTTTTAAACGAATCAATCACATAGTATAAAGATATAGACAGTGAAGTACTCATTCACAATGGTGTATGGAATAAACTTATGTTCAATGTTAAAACAAACATCAGAATTGTCGAAATTGGATCCATATGGTTAGAACTTTACATAAAATAAATGGAAGAAGAGTTCCAAAAAGAACAAGAACTACGAGATTTGTACTACGACCCCAAAACTGATTTTCAATCTGCGGAGAGACTTTATCAAAATGCTTTAGAAGAAGGACTTGATGTAACTAAAAAACAAATTAAAAATTGGCTCAAAACTCAAGATACTTTTAGAAGATATAAACGTACTGTGAAAAGATTCAAATTTAGTAAAACTTATGCTAATAGTGTTAATTTTATGTATTTATGCAGACAAGGTTACATAGACATGCTTACAATACAAGTAGGAATACAAGAGAGAGAGAGATAATACAAAGAACTAATTTAAGTCACATGACCTAAGCATCATTACTTTAAGTAGCATGCAATATAGTGTGTCATTACTAGATAGGTAAATATGATATTATAATGTCAACACTCCCACTTAATGTCACACTAACTAACAGAACTAAAATTATCAATATTCCTTTTAACAAAAAAACTTTTCGAATGTCACTTTACTCAACTATCTCAACAACACCTAGTTTCTTTCTTAATTTCTCAAATGGTGCTTTTGATAAGCCTTTCGTCGTAATATCTGCTATCATTTCTTCTGTTGGACAATACTTTACTGATATTTCATTTAAGCTTACTTGTTCTCTAACATAGTGGTATGAAACATCAATGTGTTTGGTGCGATTGTGAAACCTTGGATTCTTCTATAACTCTATAGCACCTTGATTGTCCTCGAAGATAGTTGTTGCACCACTTTGTTGGATTAGAATATCTGAGAGCAGTCTTCTTAGCCATATTGCTTCTTGACAGGCAGTGCTAAGTGCCACATACTCAGCTTCTGTTGTGGATCTTGAAACACAAGCTTGTCTCTTGCTTAGCCAACTTACAGTGTTTCCTTGAATCTGAAAAACATAACCCGTGGTTGATCGCCTTGTACAAACATCTCCTCCCCAGTCTGCATCAGAGTAACCATTCAATGTAGGAGTTGAACCATCAGTAGTAAACATCAATCCATAATTCAAAGTTCCTTGAACATATCGCAGAACTTGTTTAATCCCTTGCCAATGCTCTTTTACAGGTTTTGCCATAAACTTTGACAAAACACCAATGGCAGCAGACAAATCAGGGCGACTGATTGTAGCAGCATAGGTCAAACATCCAATGGCTTCTTGGTACAATTTGACATC
>JAODVM010247613.1:0-29542 GCA_025400095.1 Phenganax marumi | reverse complement strand
AAACAGATTCCCGATGAAAAATAAACATTTACTGACAAAGTGGGAGAATGAAGTAACCTCTGATATAGCCAGTCCGCTCCTGAAAACAGCCGAGTTCGTGTCAATTTCTTTCGTGTTTCACAACTCGACGAATTATCACTCCTTCGCCGCCATAATCATTACCGCACGTATTGGAGGTCTGGTTTGGTACCCAAGCAGCCTTCATGATCCGCCATGTTTGGCTTCACTTTTTTTGTTGGAGCCAGTTGGAGCGATCCTTCCATATATCTAGTTCAATGGTGACGCACTTGTCTTCGTGAACCTCGCGCTTGGAAATGTCCTTGAAAATTTGGAATTGTGTCCTTGAAAAGTCCTAAAAAATTCCTTAGTTTTGAGCAGCTTAAACCTGCACGAACCCTTTGTCTAAATTTTGGAAAATGAACGTAAGTGAACGTAAGCAAAACGTGAAGAAGTGCTAATTACAATGATCCTGACCTACACAACAATTCACCGCTCGCCCTATACGTTTGCTCTCGAAGGAACCGATCCGTACATTGTTGAAACAACTGTCGTTTGTCATATAGTTTGAACTACAAGTAAGACGACCTGCTGCCATTGAACCATAAGTGGACTGGAACGCTATTATAATCAAGTCCTATGATTGGCTGAAGCCAACCCCCTGATTTCGAAACTTAAAATTTGTTGCGATGATATACTATATTTTGCATTTCCGATGCTTATTTTCTCTACCAAAAACAAACTGGGATGACGTAAAAATTAATATTTAACATCTAACAATTTGCTGCTCGTACTATGTTTTGATGGAAATCCCTGAACAATTTTCTGAATGCATCATAACTCAGAAGAACCAAAAGTTGTCGCGCGGCTTTTCGCTTTCATTCGTTTTGTCCCTGCAATATTTCAGCACTTGCTTTATACTTTTTCGTTGCTGTCACTTGGAGAAAGAGATTAATGTCCTAGTGTACTTTCACATGAAATAGTATAGCTTAAAGTAAATTATAAAACCTGCTTTCCATATCGTCGTAGCTAAGTGTCGTAAACGAAGAGCCACGACACCTCTGAACAGCCAAAACATTCTATCTTCTAAGCAGTAAATCTTATAGAAAACATACATATTGTTTACTAATACTTGCTTTCCTAATAACTCCTTTGAAACTGTTCTATTTCGGGTGATAAGAAAGATCGTGATTTTATCTTTTCGACAGTTACGACCATATGGAAACCAGGCTTCAGGGTAACCTTATTGATGTAAAATATGTCTTTTTCCATAAAAAAGCGTAAAAACGGAGCGGCACTACCTACGAAGTAGCATTTAATTTCCCCCCTGAGTTGGACTTCCAGTTTATTTATAGTTCAATACCCGCTGTCTAGCCATTTTCTACCATAAACTATTAGTCGAACGAAGTCAGCAACCATATAGCACCTTCCATCAGCATCGATTCCTTCCCTGTCTAGTTTTCATTTCAAAGTTATGCCGAAAACATCTGTTTCACAACAACAAAAAGATCTGAAACAGCACCTGCAGACATGTCTAATAACGTTTACTAGACTTCAAGAAAGTTTTTTTCAATTTGTTTACGACAAAAAGTTTGAAAAACACAAGTTTTCTATTTGACTTTACGGCCTCCTGTCCGGCTACTACTTCGTTGAGAAGAGTATCATTGACCAAGCAGCTGCGTGCGATTTTATGTGAAGGCCGTATTGAAAACGTTGAATTGAAACGAAATCTATAAATTCCTTGTTTTAAATTGAGCAAAAAGTTTAAATGCAACAAAAAGGTTTTTAGCGACCATTCTTGATGTACTTGCCGACATCACTTACATCCTGAAATTTCTGATATATATATTGCAAACAACCTGTAGGTTGTTTTCAACCACGGTATTCCGGGATTTCAGATGATATTCAAGTACACTAAATACGGCCGTTAGAAGCTTCTCGGCTTAATGTGCACTTCATGAATTTTATGGTTTTAATTTACATTTTTAAAAATATGACGCTTCTGTGATGGTTCGCGTTCAGTTAGTTCCTATTAAAGCCCGTTTTCTACTACGCGAAGTTTACTTTCGACTTTTTCGCGGGGAATTATTTTGCTAGCCAATCACGTTACCAGATTTATTTTTCGCTCGAAATATTCTGCCTATAGAGGAAAGCTGGCCTAAAATAACGCCATGACATGACGCAGTAGAGCTTAAAATGCCAAACGGGTCTGCCTCTGGACGGCCCACAAAAAAACAAAGATTAAACTCCAGTTACTATATAGAGTTTTGCAGCAAATTAGAGCCTGTTCACTTTATCAAAGTTTTCTAGACCACAGTATGCTTTCAACGGCGGTTTGACTGAGTAAACATTACCGGTAAACACGCGTCAAAACCACAATTTCACTTTTACACTAAGTCACAGTTTGCTTAATAAGTCTGGTTTCCATATGGTCCTATAACTGTGGTAAAGACAGATTCACGATCTTCCTAAGCCGCCGATATAGTGCAGTTTCAAACCAATTATTGAGACAGAATTTTTTAAATAAATAACAAATGTTTTGTATGACATTCGCTGCTATACTCCGATCGTTGAGAGATATCGTGTGCATAAGAAGTAACGAAACCATGACGTTTTGCACTGTAAAGGTATACTTATTTCTTCCGTGCCAATTTATTTCGGAACTTATGGAAAACAGCCTCTAGTGATATAACGGAATGTGAAGTAGTTTTTCAATCACCAATGCACATAATTCCTTTTGCTAAGAAAAAACAATGTTATAATTCATCAACTCTAGCGATTATTCATGGGATTTCTACGAGTCGATCGTCAAAACTGATTTTTAAGTTGTTGAATCTCCTCCGCAGGCTCCGCTGCAACACCCGGCCATGGCTACTAGGCAAATACCTCGCCATGATCTCGAGATATATATCTTGGGAATTCTACGGATGTTTCTTTCCGAGCAACACGAGCTGCGATTTTCTGCTTTTTACGTTCAGTGAGCTCTTTTCTGTTGTCCACCTTGCCGATTTGTCAGAGAAACCAGTAAACTTACATCATAATTACCGAGGCTCTCTACATTCAAAAATTTAAACCTGACTTGAATGAACAAAGTAATAGCTTGGAATTTGTAATTTAATTAAGAATTATAATTTATTCTATAGACTATCTCTATTCTAATTGCAACTAATTATATAGTTCTCCGCCACGACATTTTGTATGCTCGCGCAAAGAATAACGTGAGCAAACTGTCAGTGCAACGATTTTTAACAACAATTTACCTGAAGATGGAGTTATACTCCGAAACGTTGTAACTTAATAAAGTTTTTATAGCCTATGTGGTCGTTATTACTCCAATGAAGTTTTATAATAATTTGGCACAGAAAAAAGTACTTCATTTTGCCAAAAACGTCATGGTTACTTTATTCATGTACGTAATCAGATGAAATCAACAAGTAAGGCTTAACAAAGTGTAATGAACAATCTGTTACAGATTAATGAGTTTAGATTAAAAATTTTGTCAAATTGTCGCGGAACTTTTAGTTTAGTTATGTGATTATAGATATTGCATGTATTGTTTTTTTAAGTGATTTCTTTTGATTGTCATATATAAGCTGTTCTTTGGCTTAAACTCACTTTTAAATTGCTTTTACATTGTAAACTAATCATATATCTGCACACAATTACTATTGCGATATTAATATTATTAATAATTATTTATATTAATAATAATAATAATAATAATATTAGTAATTTTGTAATATTAATATCAATAATATTGCAGCAATTGTAGTACGCTCAACTTTTGCCCGTAGTTGTCTTGTCTTGTTCGTGCAAAGTTGTGCTAGTTGGCCTGAGAGCGTTGGGTATTACTTCTCGCCCCAACTCAGCTGCAACAGTCGTTAGTTGCAATTAAAAGTGTTCAGTTAAATGGTGATTTAATACAACGTTACAGTCGTGCTAATGTAAGTGTTCCGAAAGTTGTTCACCAGTTCCTGTCTTAACTTGGAGGACTTCCACTAAACAATTCCCTAAAGTGCTGAAAATTTCTTTATAAGTTTCGAACTCCTTATTTCATTGACCAATCAACAATTAAAAATATTTTAGGTACAGGCTCAGAGGGACTCCTCCACGTTAAGAAACGAACTGGTCAACATTTGTCGGAACGCTTCTATTGGCAAGACTGTTAGAGTCGAAGCCTTGTTTATTTCGTGGAAGAATGGCGAGTTAAAGTTGGAAGAAGGAAAAGACCGCAAGAAGTAATATTTAACGACCGAAAATGAGGAATTGACCGGGTTTTCAAGTACGACGATTTGT
This sequence comes from Phenganax marumi, assembly GCA_025400095.1. Taxonomy (NCBI): domain Eukaryota; kingdom Metazoa; phylum Cnidaria; class Anthozoa; order Malacalcyonacea; family Clavulariidae; genus Phenganax; species Phenganax marumi. Next base: position 25,249 of record JAODVM010247613.1, on the reverse strand, counting down.
TCCAGTCCGAGAGGAAGCCGAGGATTAGAACAATGTCCGAGAACTTGAAAACCCGGTCAAGTCCGATTTCGAGGTCATTAAATGACTTCTCAAAATCAATTAGTTGTAGCACGACACTGGAAATATTATTCTAGTCCTTGGAATGGAAAAATGTTTCTAGTCCTCTGCCCAGTACTCCAAGTAATAGTTCAAACATGTGTAGGAGAACTTCCTCCGATTTCCAAACGCCGAGAGAAGTTGAAAATACGAGGCGAAGCCGAGTATTTTTTAACGAACTTCGAGGCGTTTGAAAATCGGAGGAAGTTCTCCTTACGAGTGTTTGAACTTGCTTCAAAAACTAAGGCGTATTTGGCGAGAAAATCGACTTCCTCCGATTTCCAACCTTTCTCCACGGTACTGATTTTCTTTGTTTTTGGTTATTGAGTTATAAATGAGTTTTTGACATGCAACTCCAAGTCACTTGAATGTGTCTACTCTTTCAATAATCGCATCCGCGATATCGAGCGCAAGTCAGTTTATCATAAATTTACAAATATATCACCACTCATATACACTATAGACGTCCATAAATACATCGTTTTCAAATTTTGTGGTTGTTAATGATCTTTTTTCATTAATTGTTGGAAAAATGTTTTAGTAAAATTTACCAAGTCCCCTTCAGGCTATGGTGCACAATGCGATTTCACGTGTTCTTTGCTAGTACTGGCCAAATAGACAGAAAAAGTTTTGAAGTACATCCAGGTGAAATTTAACGAAAACTGTATACATGCTCATTAATTGCCGTTTAGACGATGGCTTTTATCGCGATCGTACAAACACGGATGCGTTTAAGTGCATGTCGCGGGCATAAAGTGCACTAATTCCGACTCATGCCTATATAGTGGTTGGAGAGGCAACAGCTGAAGTTCTTAGCAAAAGTTCTGCAACACCCTGCTGGCCATGTTATTCTCAAAATGCGGACCCTAGCCGCTCAGCTGTTGTTGGTAAGGAAAGATCTTATCCATGTAGTACCTTGTAGTGATTTTTCGTGTGGAGAAACGTGATCCCAGCCTAACACCCGGAGGGTTATACAAGTCGTAAAATAAACCATCCAGTCACATTGGTTATACTCGTATAATGAACTGAAAGTCTTGAATATACTATTCTGTCGTTTGATAAACAGCAATAGTGCATGATTAGCTTCTAATTTGCTAGATTATTTAAAGTAGAAAACGCACAACGAAATGTATGTATGTATGTATGTATGTATGTATGTATGTATGTATGTAAACTTTATTTAAGGACGTTAGCCTCGTCAACCCTCAAATTAACATCTGTTCAATCTAGTCAATTCCACGGCTTCTAACATGAACGGTTTAGATTATTGCATTAAGATGACTTTTATCGTTCCCAATTATACTAATCATATTCTATTGAAATGCGCCAAACGTATTAGCGCAATGTCTATAAAACAAGTAATCATAAAAGTATACAATTTAAGTATATACAATTAAGCAATTACGCCGAACTCATTTGAGTCTAACAAGGAAATTCGAAGCCTTGCAAGGTATCTAACTTTCGTTAGCTATATCTGAAGTGCACGCAACAGCATCAATGACACAGTCACAAGCATGCTATATCCATTTCAACAGATAGCAAAACATTTATCTTAACAAGAGATTATCAAAACTTTTTGGTGCTGCACATAGTATAGTTTGAGTGATAGTAACTTAGTTGTAATTATATGCAGTTTGTAAATATAGTTGGCAAATGATAGCACGGCCCTTTGAAAACCAGATCAGCTGAACAGGCCACCGCGTGAAAATAAATTTTAATAAATAAATAAATAAATAAAATACGTCATCAACTTTGCGTCTACATTTTTCCAGAAAAATTCATCCGCCAATGTTTTTTTAAAAAAACATTTCTATTATTTTCCTTGTTCTCGTCAAAGTACGTATAGGATAGCACGGAATTGTTGAGGTTTGATAGAAAAGGTACACGTATTATCACATAAGCAAAAGGAGAACTTATCGCTCCTTCAACTTACAAACTAGTGGATATTCCTTCATAATAGTCACGTTTAAAAATTAAAGGTTCTCCCAAGCCTTTAGTTTGTTCTTCAGCAACATGCTACACGTGTTGTAATTTTCTTTGCAATTTCAAAATGTTCTTAAACAATTTATTCATATAAAAACGTGCACAAGAAGCCGAAGCAACGTGATGAGATCGTTTTTCTTGATTCTTTCAGTTTTATGAATGTTTAATTGTGCTACGTTACGTTTTGTACTGTATTGTCCTAATCCTAGTATAATCGATTAAAGGAGATTATTATTATTATTATTTATCACACATACGTAAACTCTAAGCCGAAGCCCAGTGAAACAAGAATCATCCAAAATTCTTGCGTTTCAATAGGAGAGCATAATAGAATAAAGAATGATGAGTCAAATGAAGGTTGCCACGTTTGACAGCTAAATTCATGGATCACTCTGGTTCCTAAAGGCCATGTTGCATGATTCAATATTTTTTTTTGCAACTTGCAACGCAATTCTACTCTAGAGAGATGTTAACTAGGGAAGAATGCTTGATCATTTTAAAAATCATCAGCAGAGAGTAATGAAGGCTCGTGTTCGTCGATTTTATAAATATATCTTGATAAATGTAAATATGTATAAAACTATACGCTACTTTGGAGGCACGTTTTGCCACATTCACATCTTTCGACGCGCACTCGCATGCCATTTCAAGTTACATAACTGCACACTTAACATCTTAAACTCACGACAGTTACTTAGCTTCACAGCTGCAACAGTTGGCAAGAAGTGCTTGAGTTTCGCCAAAGTGATATGCCCGTGGAAGGCTGTGTGCTTACAAACCACGTTTGAACACCGAGTAGGCTTGACGTGTACAATAGCTTACATAATCATTCTGATGGTCGTAACTGTCGTAAGGATAGAGTCATGATCTTTCTTATCAGCCGAATAGAACAGTTTCATACGAGTTATTAGCAAAGCAAGTATTAGTAAACAATATGTATGTTTTCTATAAGATTTACTGCTTACAAGATAGAATATTTTGGCTGTCCAGAGATATCGTGACTCTTCGTTGACGACATTTACGATCATATGGAAACCAGGTTTCAAAGCTAAAAAGCTCGAGCACATTGCAATTACTTCAACATTCATATACTCTATTTATTTCTCTAGTCCAAAAAGGTTCCCATGAAGTTCGAATGTTTGATCCTGGACATAAGTTAAACTCACTTGTTCCAACCCTCAGAGTCAATGAACACAATTTACGCCACAATAGGCGTTTTAAGGTTCCAGTTTGTAGAACTGACCGCTACCATGAGTTTTATACCTTCGGTGGCAGCATTATATGATACCGATAATAGCTTTAACTCTTAGCTTAATCTTTTTAGTTAGTAATCTTATTTTCAATTTTTAGCGTTTTTAATCATATGTTATTATTATACAATTTTAATTGTTGTCTTGTAGTTGTAGGGCATCTATACAGTGAACGTTTTCTACAGCGAATACTCTTGGTATAAGCCTGGTACAATTTCGTCAGTGATTCTCTCCTGCTGCTGTATGCGATAAAGTGGATTTACACAGAAGCTATGAATGTGAGTCAACGTAGCAAAACCATGTTTATGTGTTATCAAACGTAGTTCACTTAATTCCATCTCTCAGGAGGAGAAAATCGCCGACGAAATCGACGTCGCATATATAGACGGGTGCCCGCTTACAGAGAGTTCACTATAGAATGCCATGCAAAGAAAATACACACAGTCGTTTCAACTGCCGATAGTTTCCCCATTTAAGACTCCCAATATATTATCTTCTCTACAAATGTTCCCCACTTCCTACACATCCAACCAAAATCACCTTCTCAATAACATTTCCAGTATTACGCAGAATAGCTACAGTTCCACGTTATAGTTCTCTCTAAAACTAATTGGTTTTCAGGGGCCGGTTGTTCGAAATTTGGATAGCGCTGTCCATTGGATAGTGAATTTTTCAACGTTCATAAAATTGCACAAAAAACGTGGAAACTTTTTTGGTCAGCGATATAAGTAATAGAAGCTTTAATCTATCGATAAAAGTCGTAATTTTAAGTTACAACGACGATGGGAAATTTTACGAAGGCTACAAAAAATCACTATCCAGTGGATAGCGCTGTCCACCTTTCGAACAACCGGCCCCAGAACTTTCGCGCATTAAAATAGAGGTGTTTTACTCAAAATTACATTTTAGATTGTCTTTTATGCTTTTAAGGTAGTTAAACTGACAGAAAATCATCCTATACAAAGAAAGAGGGTAAGCAGCAGCTTTGGAAAAAAAATAGCCTCACTTCTATTGTAATTCTCTATATAAACCAACTAGGCTAATAAGGAGCCGTCGCTATATTTACATTTGCTGTTGCTCAAAATTGTATAGATAGTATAGTATAGCAAAATCACGATGCAAGATATCAATATAGAGCTTGAGAATAGAATTTCGAATAAATGCTAAGTAGAATAGCTAGAGTTCTCTAAATACCGCATTCCAAGCATCTCATTCAAATGAGACAGACGGTTCACGCCCATGGAGCGCGCTATTAGCATCTGTTAGCCATCACGCAACGCTTCAAGCTGATGACAAGTAATCTGTCGCTTGCCAGAGGGCGACAAGTTCCCCGTTAAAAATACGCAAACTATCGAGATCAGACAAGATTACCACAGTATACTTAGACGTGCAGAAAAGTGAGAAAACATTTTCGGAACGTTTGGTCGGCTACGTAGACAAATTTACCCACTTGCGAGTAGCGCCTGTTTAGGAGAGATATAGTTTCGCCAGAAAACACGCGATCTATCTAGGTATATCTACAAAGCACCACATTCAGAACATCGTTATTCTAACCTCACGCATAGCAATCAGGAGTATAAAGACGTTTCACAAAATGTTGTTTTAGATTATCTGTATATCTCATGATGTTTACCCACGACTCTTGCGGGGTAAACACAACAACGTTAAACTAAAAAGGAACTAAAGAGAGTGTCGTACTTTTGCTTGCTTACATTAATATACGCGTCTGTAAACATCTTTCAATAAAACTCAGACGTCGAAAGAATGTCACTTTTCGTGAAACTCTACTCTACAAAATTTTGTACACTACTAAAACTGAAACGCTGCATTGAATCATACTGGGTGGTCCGTCACTAAAATCTTAAACGCGGCTGAGCAATATGCGGCAACCCGGCGGAGAATACGACTTAGAATTCATTAAACATCGTCCGCGTATGTAATCGCGGGGAATGAAGATTGCAAAGTATATCGCTTAAACAGAAGACAATTAATCTTCTCCGAAAGACAACTTAAAGTGTGTGTTTGCATGGTAGTTTATTCATTCAGGAAACCCGTAATTCGAAATCACAAAACAAAAACATGAAGTGAATAAGTGCAAGCTATATCAATTAGTCATGTAGACCTTTCAATTCTCGAATGAAGTAAAACATGCCCTCACGCAATAAGCTTAGAGATTGAGTTTCTGAACAACATTTGCAATACACCCTAATACAGTAGCCCTATAACAATTAGAAGCTATGCACAGAGAGAGAGATATATACACTCATGCAAGTTGGCTAACTGGATGTAGCTATTTTTCAAACTTGCTAACTAATGTAGTTGCGCCTATTGTCTGCTTATGCCTCTGAATACGTTTTTAAAATTAGGAACTAAATGCAATTTAAAACGCATACATTTAAAACATACAAGATGTTTGTCTAATTATAAAAATTATGAAAAAATAGGTTGTTTGAAAAAAGCGTGATATTTATATTTCCGAACGCTTAACTATTTTTTACAATCATCATCCCACAAACATTGCCCTTATACAAGCCAAAAACTTAAAAAGAAAACGCAACAAAAACGATAGAAACTGTAAAATAGTTCAAAGTAAAACCGAAAATGTTTTGATTATTGCATGTTAGTCTTTTTATGATTGCGCTAAACTTATTAATACGATAAAAAGCGAATAGTATAACTCTTCGAAATTGCTTTCCAAATTAATTATTTAGTCATTCATGGTGTTCGGCCATATATCACTTATATAACTCCTCTTTCCAAAGAGCTATAAAAAAATTGCATCGGTTGAAAAACCTGTACCAAACTATATATCAAGTTAAACTGGAATACTTTATCGTTTCTAGTTGTCGGTGTGTTTGTGAAGTTTAATACACAAATATTGTATAAAAATATTTTCATACTAACGCTTTGTGATGCCAAATCATATGTTGCTGTAATTCAACACCTCAAAAACATCCAATTTTGCATGCCTCATAAACTCGTGTGAATTTTAGAATCGCTTTTATAGCTAAACAAACAGTTTTAATATGGTACAAAATTCACATAAAAATACTGCTCTACTAAATATAACACTGTTATATTACACACAAGAGAACAGCGAATTAAGATATTGCATAGACTAAAAATACTGTCTCATAAGTATCTTGCCAAAATGCAGTAAAAAAAATCTTGCACAACACATGGTTGACTAAAAACAACACATGTCAACTAAAGTGTCTGGCTATCGATGTAGGCAAAACATAACAGTTCTAATGAGGGCTTGCAAAATACATCACCTCAGGTTAACAAAAACATTGAAAATCAAATGAATGGTCTTTTAGCTTGCAAAAATCCTTCACGCCTTTCCTAACCAAATCTTTACGGTTAGACTCAAAAACTCACGCATTTATAGGTACTTCGATCTTTTTATTTTGCATAGCGAACATGAGAAAACATCGCGCCAAGTCTCTTCTCAAATTTCAAAGCAAAAAAGAGTGTTTAGCCATGCAAACTATTCAAGAAGGCTTATACAAATATTACCTTAACAATTTAGCATACAATCGCGTTGCAAGGAAAATACTGGCGTAAAAGAAACGAACTCATCTAAAACGCTATAGTCCTTTAAGGACTGTTATTGAGAAAATCTATAAAGGGATAGCGTGGATCCGTTTCTTGTTTTGAAGGAAAAGGTAAACTTCCTGCGCGAAAGATTAACGACTTCGGGCGCGATGACAAAGGACAAAATGGCGGCCGAGCAACAGCCGCATGTCCTCGAATTAGAGAGAAAGGATTTAAATTTTTGTAGGGGGTAACGATTTATAAATTGCGTAAAACGCAGCTGATGGATGGGTCTGCCCGATACTTAACTTTGTGCCGAGTTTGTGAGAAAGGAGAGAGGCGGCCGCTATAAATTACTTTTTCGTCACGCTATTCCGTAAGCCTTCGTGGTGATTTGTGTACTTTACTAAACTTTGTGTTTTCCCAAATATCGACACGCAATATAGGGCATTTACACTAAGATGGCATCACCAAAGTATATGAACAAAATGTCTATAACAAAAACTAAGGTATTTTCTCAGCCTTATTCAGCAGTTTCAAATTCCCAAGTCTGCTTGGCGAAACAGGAAGACATGTTTTGGGCGACCCATAACAGGATTCCATGCACAATAGCTCGCAATGCGCTAGTCTTTACCGCGACAGCCTTACATCATAAAATATATAGAATGTAACACAAATCTACAGTAACTCTATAACCTCTACTCTTATATATATATACATGGAAAAATAGATACTAAAGTTGAGTTACAGATACCAAGTTCAAAACTGAGCATTCGTCCATCTGTCTTGGCGAAGTGTGACGTGCCGGTCGCGATAAGAGACGCCCGAAAAGATGTACAAACTTGCACGAATGTACAAAGGGGGCCAAAAAGCATTCGAATAACGTACAATATCACCTTCGCTAGCAGCTCCAAGCGTAATGCGAGTCAACTCAAGTGGCTAGAGCGCGGATGTTTACCGAAATTTAACTCCTTCGCTGTCTTGTTTGACGAACGCTATTGCACCGAGCACGTTTTTCTAAACATATGGCAAAACGATTGAAGCGCGTTGTATTTAATGTGTTCTCAACGCGTTAACGAATGGCCAAAAAAGCCAAGCTTACCGCTATTGACAGAACCCGACCGCCCGAAAGAACATTAAATGATTTGTTTGATCCAGTATTTACCCCAGCCATTGCTCAAAGACTTTGCAAACAACACAGAAAAAACTCATGTAAACATGTACAACAGGTTTTGAAGGCAGGGGAAAAAACGCGAGCATTGTAAGTTGTTTTCGAGCAGCAAATTCCGGTGTTGTCACAGCGAACTATTTTCAAATTCAAATCCGGACGTACTGCTGCGTATAGCTCAGGAAAATATCGCAATTGTTGTGCAAGTCAAGCGTTCCTTTAAAATTTTATATCATCGAAAGGACAACTCGTATTGATCGAAATAATTAGGGCAAGGTTTGGGCCGTTCATTACAACGTTTTGCACCAAAACATATCGATAGTTTTTGTAATATACACTTGCGGCGGGAGCTAGCGAACTTAAATAGCAATACAGGGAAGCGCCACAGCCAAACAGGACGATCAAATTCTAACTATAAAGCAAGCGCGCGCGCGATATTGTTACCGCACAAAGTGAGAAAACAAGTCAAGTCTATTTCAAACAACATTTATTCCATTCGTGTCAATAATGTTCTTAAAGATTGTATAACATTCACGTAAGTATTGGTGTAATCTATAAATACAACATATCAAGGAAAATAAATACACACACATGCACTGTACACAAAGCCGGTTACTCAGACAGCCTTCACGGCGAACCAACCGGCTTAGCATTTTACTTTCTCTCTCGAATCATACTTTGCCCTCAGTGCAACCTCTATAACTACTATACAATTTACTTCGGCCGGTAGAGCGGCCCTGGATTATTTTACAAGTACAATTTTAAAGCATTCGTGTAAGTTCGTCACAACTTGTCATAGGACATCGATAGTTCGCTCCTCACAAAGCTTGCTTCAAATCATATTCATCTCGAGACGGCGCTGAAGTTAGTGGTGAAAATTTTCGGTCGCGAATTTAAAAGTTATCTTGTTAAAATGTTTACGAATAACCAGACAAGGAACAACTGGACGACGTGTTGATATAGCCACAAGACGGATAATAAGGATTGAGACTCGCCTCGCTTGTCATCAGCGACGGCGGTTCCAGAGGCGTCTTTGGAAGGCCAAAGGAAGACATAGGTGACATAGCTGGAACGGGAGGCGGTGTGGAAAGCGTGCCTGCAGAGGCATGATATGGATTGAAATGCATGCCGTCGTAGCCTCGGAACTCCATTTCATGATCAGCGATGATATTCTTAATAGCAAACGGATGATTGAAACCAGGTCTGAAGCCCGCGTAATGAGTAGGCGCAAGGAAGGATGGCGTTGCAAAACTCTTTCCGCCTTGCATTTTCTGTGCTCCAAGTGACGGTATATACGTGCCTGGCTTGACTAGATGACTCAGGTTTGGTTTTTTGTCCGCCTTGAAACGCTTCTGCCTTCGTAGATAACAACCGTTTTCAAACATATTTCCGCAGTCCGGGTGAAGAGTCCAATAGCTGCCTTTGCCGGGTCTATCCGGCGACCGAGGAACTTTCACGAAACAATCGTTGAAACTTAAACTGTGGCGAATGGAGTTCTGCCAACGCTGTTGATTGGATCTGTAGTACGGGAACAAGTCCATAATAAATTGATAAATTTCGCTGAGCGTTAGCATTTTGTTCGGGCTCTGCTGTATTGCCATCGTTATAAGGCTAATGTAAGAGTACGGTGGCTTCGCGTGTGTGAAGTTTCGCCTCGAAGACAACGATTTCTCCTTGTCTTTCACTTGCCGTGTCTTCGGGTCCAGTGGATCCGTCACAAAATCCTGTCCAAGCACTTGTTCCATCATTTTGTCGCAGCAAATTGTAATTTTACACGCGCGCGCGTTCCAGCCTCTACGACGATCAACTCAGAGTACGCACACAGTCGAGCAATAATTTTAGTTTTAGTGCCCTGAACGTAAACACCACTAACGTCCCGATTACAAGCCACACCCCCTTCATTGTTCCTACACAAAGCGCTCCGTTTATTGACACATAGTCCCACCCGCCGAGAGGCATTTTATTAAAATATCGAGCAAGGGTGCATTAGCACACGTCTATCATGAGCTTTTGCCCAAAAAGCGCAAATTATTTCGCATGAGTTTTGTCACGCTACAGCATCACACATCGACACTCGGGATAAAAAGTCGAGCCGTGTGCACAAAAATAAATTGTTATCGCACGCTTTTAAACGCCATCGCCGATGGATATTTAAGCTGTCGCTAAGTTGACCTCGTGAACTAGCTTGCGGTTCAAAGCGTACAGCGCACCTCAGCAAAGTACCATCAATTAATCATTTTTAACACGTAGTTTGACCAATCTAGCTAGTTACATTTGGTCAGAACTTTAAATTACTAACCCAATATACATATAGGAAATGTACAACAAAACAAGTTTTAATTTTTGGAAAAGGAATCATAGGAGTTATTCATGTTGATATGTGTAAAGACCTCGTTGAAAGTAAAAAAAAACAACAACCAGTTGCTTATAAATGAAAAGCACGAGCCGCCTTAGCTTACATTTGCTGCATTTTTAGGTCACGTTGATGTCTCTTGGCACTGGCTATTGTCGTGAAGGACTCGAATTTACATAACAAAAAAACTGCCTGCTTGTCACATGAAGTGACCTAACGAAATGAATTCTTCACTCAGCACAAATTTCGCGTCAAAAGAACTGCACAAAAAAAGAGCACGCCTAAAATGTTTTCTAAACGACTCCACGTGTGCTGACTTGCAAAGGAAGTACTGTAAATTACAAAAAAAAAGGAAGGATCTTAATTGGATCTTCATACCGAAGTCAATGAGCGGAATTTCAGAGGGCCTTCAGGAATGAACCGGTTCGGCGCCGCGTGCGCGTCTCAAAAATGCGAACGCACAAAGCGCAAGTTATTATACATGTATCCAGTCGCTTTCGATGGGCAATCAATTTGTTTACGAAAAAGCTGCTGATGTTTTGCGATCAACTTAAATGTGTTCGCCCGCGGTAAATATTGTCCCTTGTTATCACGGGTAATACCATTTCAATGCCAAATGCTGCTCGTCTCTAGTGTGTCAGGCAGACGCATAGGAAATTAGGGGCACGTGCGCAAGTGCAAGGCGCGATAAGAACCAAGTAGCAGCAAGCGAGCTGTGCTTCGATGCAGAATTCGTCGATTCCCCAAATCGGCGTGGGTTCCAAAGCAAGGAGTGGTGAAATGACAGAATTTTCATTTCCGGGGTCCAACCAATTAATTAACAAGTTTGTGAGCTGTCAATCACGGCCTCATAACTTATGTATGCACGTCACTGCAGCTGAGTAACTTCGCAATTATTGCCAGCTATTGCAATTGGTGCAGTGTACTCGTAGTCTAATCGCGTTTTTTATTCAACCAGCAAACGGAACCATACGAAGACGCAGGGAACAATTAAAGCTCGTTTTCTTGTGAACGAGAGCACCTGCCGTGCGTACACAAAACGACAATTAGGTAGAACAATTATATAAGCAAGCGTTACAAAGACAAAAAGCACATGAAATCACGCTCAGCATCTAGATCTGGGGCATTTAGAGCACACACTATCGCCAAATACCTAATATTATAGAAGTGTATCAATATATACTTGCATATGCATGCATGACTTCTATACAGTGATGGTCTATATAATTATGACATTACACAGTATCGAGATAAATTTGCAGGAACATAGTTTAAATAAAATACAGTGAGCTGTATATAAGTACATATACAATTATACCCAAGTATACTATACTCCTACAAATGACACGCACACACTGTTACAACAGTTGTTTAAGTTATGCAGAAGTTAAATCGAGCCAAAAATAGCGAATCGTTTACACAAATTTCCAAAGCGAGTTTACAACGTATAATATATTCACTGTTATACCGTAGCCAGGCCAAGTATAAATTACTGCTATACAAGTTGCACATTGCACATGCATGTCATAACATTTGTTCAAGTATATATACCCCGGGACAGCCTAGCAAATCGTTAAGGCAAACTCGTACACAATACTGCGTACATATATCAATATACGTAGTTTACACTTCTTCTTAAATACGACCTTTACTCTAGTGCAGTCGCATTTGCTCAAGCTATACATACAAAGATCTTCAAGAAACAATAGTTTAAACAAATTTACAAAACTCGTGAATATCACATAACTACTCTCGTTTCCTAGACTAAATAAAGGGTTTTTTGAGGTATACTGCATGGTGCAACTACAATGACATCGTTTGTATTTCTCTCAAGCCATAATTTTATAGTATACATTTGGGAAACACATAGTATATACACAGAACGTAGCTAACAAGCGCTCTGTCCTATAAGTTTTGCAAAAAAAAAACAGCGGAGAAATAATCTTGATATATTAAACTTTCGATTCTAGATATATTGCAGATATATTGCATATATACATATATATTGCAGTCATTACCGTGCAGAGGAATTCTGTCCGACGAACTGAAAAATACAAAAGTTGGAAAAACTGGAGCGATAAACCATGGCTAATCTTTAAGACTTTAACAGGATGAGTTTTGCCAATAGCTATATATACAACAAGATAGATTATAGTCATCGTGCGCATGCAGATGAATGAAACTTACAAGCGTTCTACTTTGTATATGAGCCGGCTACTCTGCCCATTTGATCTATGTACATTCACAAGTTTTGATAAACATTATTAAAAGGAAAAGTTAATATCAAGCTGTCGTGGCCTGGCTTAACCGTGTCTGCTCTTATTAAAATCTATTGTCTTTAATCGTCCTCGTTCTTTTGTGCGCTTTAATTTCCTTATTTCGCAACAAGCTTTGTGTTGTGTATGTTGTCATAAGCAAATTGTGATAATCACAACACCGGCACACACACACAGTCACAAAAAACATAATTTAAACTGCACTAGAAGTTTGCTTAAGCCGTTTCCGCAGCGAGCGACTGGAGCTTAACCGTACAAATTGCCGTTTAAGTTAATCGTTTTTCGGCCTTCCGCGAAGTGGAATTATCCAAAATGAAAGCGCATGAATCTGTCATTAGCAAGGCGAAATCCCGCCACATCATAGGTGTCCTTACAATGTCTGCATGATGTTTGAAACTGGAGTTAATTACTTAAACTATAAACAGCCAGTGTGTGTTGTTTGCTAACTTTAACCGCAACTGGGACAACTTAACTTCACTATTTATGTAAACTCCGCTCACTCAACACAGTTCAAACACATTAGCTACACACAGTGAGTCCCACGCGAGGAGTTACATTCGGACAATAAACATCATGATACCAAATACTATGTCAAACCAAGTAGGAACTATATACTGATATATTTTATAATCCAATTTGCATGTGTTCAGCTACACAGCCACAAAAAATACAAGGTAACGAAATGGTGGCAAATGCTGATGGCCTATGTGTTAACAATACAAGTTTTAAAAATCTTAATGCAAGTCTTGTATGATATAAAATCGAGTTGCATGGACAACCTATGAACGGTTAAGGGTCGCTTCTCAACGCGTAACATAACTTCCTAGTATAGCTAAGTGCCAGTATAATCCTATTCTTCTCAAGTTCTCATGCAGCTGCGGGAAGGGAGCGGGGGGGGGGGCAGCTACTACGAGATTTTAGATCCTACAAAAACTCATTTTATGCATTGCAATGGGACAATCTCACTATAGACTAAGTTTCGATCTAGGCAATTAAAAAGAAGTAAATCCATTGAAAGCAGGAAAGAACATATTACATGTAGTAAAACTGCAAAGTTTGGTCGCGAAATGTTGTAAAATGCAGGGAAGATAGCCCTGTGAAGTTTGCAAATTTAGTACATTTTTCAATTACGTGCGCAATTTGTCACCATTTTTGGGTCATTTTCGGCCCTCAACAATAAGCTCTTGTGTGGAATCTACGAGAATAAAATATCTACACAACTAAACTGAATGTTTAACGATATTTGTAAATGTGATGACGGCAAATGCTTTGTCACAATATTTGAGTGTAAAAATAGCGCTAAAGTAAACCAAACATTCACGCACACATCGTTCAATTTCAGCCCCCGCTACGCTGACAGACATCATAATGATGTTGCTTTGAAAGATTCCTAATTCTTTTAGCAGGCAAATATCTATTAAAACAAGCGTAAAAGGCAAGGCCAGTGTCTATTGACTGCAAATAGGTTATAATATTGCAGGCTTTCCCCAATGTCCCGGCACTGAATAACAGCAGATGGTGTTCAGCATGTAATTAAATTACTAAATAAAAAAAAACTAATCTTAACTTAAGATGTTGTTTTCTTTCTTGTTCAAGTGCAGTAGTTTTGTAAGTCATGAAAAACACATAAACACAAGGGAATATGAAGTTGGTTTGCTTGCTCTTACAAGGCAATAAATTATTGGCTGTGAATTTCAGTCGCTTCAGCTAGAAGTTTGAATTCGTAAGGCTCCCAACCACGTGACAACCAAGAAAAGAGGCACAGAAAATGGTGGTCAAATTTGAGCGCTTATATTTTTAAGAAACCAAGCAAATCGAACTCGTTGTCGCTTGTTTATGTGTATTTCACCACATACAAGACTATTAAACGTACAATGAAACAAGTTAACGTCATTTTCCCATGATAACTGCAAGTCGGCAACCATCTGCTGTCGTCCAATAGTGCTAAGTGAAATCTATATGGACTTAAACTATAGGCAAGCAGTAGTTCAACAGAGAGATGAAAGCAAGCAAAAACGACCGCATAATAAATAATATTTTAACGCGATAACATCATATAGGTTGTGGGACGGTAATAGCACTATTGAATAATTTAATGAACTGATCAAACAACCGAAACGCGATTTGAAGATTACAAAACCGAAAGTCGACGCACAGCAAAATAAAGTGTTTGCAAAAGATGACTCTAGCGCGTGTTTACAATGATCTAACACAGATCAATAAAACAAAACGAAAATTTTAAACAAGAGTGAAAATATTGAACTTTCTGATATGCCCAGATAAACACACATTTTTCCTTTGCGGGTTTACATTAGGAATGGCCATATTTAATGCAGGAAACGGTCGGCAAACGCTTACATTGCGCATGCAAGGCCTACGATCAGGATTTTCGAGGAGAAGAAACCCGCTTACAAGGCCATATACGTAGATAACGTAAACCGAGGCAAGACACAATCTTGTGAAACATTTAAAATGTTATTAAAAATTGAACTCGCAGCCAAATGTAAATGTTGACAAAGTAAACACAGTCCTCAGCATCCGATCTGCACTAGCAAACGAACCACACATAATGATTGCGACTGACACACACACACACGCACACGGACATTTGCTTGGACTAAATATTAAACTAACAAACTGCATGCCCAACATCAATACGCAACAAGAAGACAGCATGTTTATACACGGAAAGTGCATGTATGGGACGACATGCACATCAAGGAATGGAAATATGAATACAGACATTTTAGGCTTTAACTGAAAATGAAAATTCGGAGTTTGTAACGAAGCTGATGATAATAAGTCTAAGTTGTTTTCTTAACGTCTTAGGATTTATATTCGAGGTATCAAACTATTTAATACGAGAGCAAAATGGTAGGTTTTAAGATCAGTAGTGTCACGAGATATCGCTGAGTACAAGCTAGAGCCAAGTGGCACTCTCAAGTTTACCGCGCAACCTAACGAAGTTTTCCCTTTGCTGAAAAGTGTTCCCATAAAACAGGAGTCAAAATGAAAGAGGCGTTCATAACAAAGAGGTGTCTCCATTAAAGAGGAGTCCGCATTAGAGAAGTGCCTTTATTAGAAAAGTGTTCCCATTCACTAGGGAGGAGTCAGAATTACAGAGGTGTCCCCATTAGAGAGTTGGAAAGATGTCCAGTGTAGTTTAGAGAGGTGCCCCATTGAAATAAGTACTCGACGAGTTTCGTATAACTATTCCATACAGAGATGTGTTTACAATTCATATAACTTTAACTGAGAACCATCATCAAATATGATGAATAATGCCGATGTAGAGAATTAGCTGAACGCAGTTGTGATATATAGTCAGCAAAAAACCGTCTATGAGCTCAAACATGTCAGTGCTTGTAGCAGCAAGTTCACAGCTAATTACTACTGAATAAACTTCGAACAAAATAAAGAAATAGCATTGGAGGTCTTTGAAAAGAATGCCAGAGTTTGCATGCGTTTATATAATCATATTCCACAGTTTTCTGTCGTTCATTAAACGTCTTTTCCCGCATTACGTATCTCACGGTTTAATCAATTAAACTTCAAATGAATGTTCAGAGAAGCTCGCGATAATCTTAAGCTTGTTGCAAATATTCCATAAAGCTGCAGAGCAAACTGGCGCCTGAAGACAATATTTGACTGCGGTTGGTATCAAGCAATATAACCAGGCCTTATCATCGGGTCATATAACCTATTAGCAAACGTCGACTTATCTAAAGTCATTTCTGAATGGCTACCGTGTTTACTGCAGAGTAATATTGACGCACAATGTGTATCAGCTTGCTAAGCAACATACAAGTATTACAATCGACCACAATTGACGCAAATATATTATACAAAGTTGTTTGACAGCTAAATTATGTCGAGCAAAATATCTATACTGGATCGTGGTACGGCTGCACGCATGCATTAAAGTTCGTTTTTCAATTCAACCGTACCATGGTGAAACGTAGCGCAATCTTTTGTTTTGTGTACACCAGAGCACAGCTGATGACTTTGAAACGAAGAAAAACGCTACGGGATGTTATACGATACGGCTAAAGTAAACAACAGAACCAAGACAAAACATGAAATGAATTTGATTGAGTTATTTCAACTTGAAAATAAAGTACAACCTCTTGACCGCAAAGTCCAGAAATCTGCTTATCTCTTTTTAGACATATGGGGCAATGACGGAGCAAGGCTATATGCCTTGAAAAACTTCACTTTACCAGTTTTTGCGCAGCAACGGGTAAAATAGTCAATTAATTCTGGCACATATTGGCGTAAAACGTGGAATACAATAAAATGCTTGCTTTCGAAGATAAACAATAGTATATGCGAATAGTTTAGTTTAGTTTCTATAAATGATGTTTTCTGGGAAAATTTTAAACATCGAAATATTTCAACGGTACAGTCGTTGAAAAAGTAATGTAGCTAGTATGCTACAACACAACATTCGCAAGACTGGACATACTGTCCCGAGCCACGCACACACTAGTTCCAATTAAACTTCCCAAGGTCAAATCAAATCTTCCAGATACTTTCAATTTCATATAATCAAAGCAAAGTACATTAATAAACATACACTTATATGATTTTAATAGCTCTTTCGTTTTCTATAAACATTTACATGTAATTTTATCAACACTGTTAATGCGATGTTTTCATATTATGGTTGGTATATGACCTACTACTTGTGATTAATAGAACTCCTGTACGTTAAAGATTAATATGCTTGAAAACGGAGTAGTTCTATCGAAACCATCAAGGGTGACCAGATAGAAGCTTAAACGTTACTATGCTGGAGTATGCTCTACAAGCAGTACAATGCACGCCTCAGGTCGTCCAGGGAAGCTAGTTGCAGCGTTGTAATGTAAGATTTGTATTGCGGTCAACAAAGTTTGTCTGCTGATTGCTGAGGAGTGCAACAGTTCAAGTGCCCAACGGTCAAATATGAGGGTGGGAAAGTGTCTGCATGTCATGTATTGTATATTGTACGCAAACACTATTTGTACATTGACCTCTCCCCATAACAATCTTTTTGAAACCGACAGACTCATTGCACAATAAACAAAACTTTTATCTAAACAAAAATATTTCCACAGCTAAAAAGAGCATCATATAAAATTAGTAAAATGGCAAAATTTGGATGTCGGTAAAGTGTGGAAAATATAGTTGTGCAAAGTTGGCAGATGCTGTATGTTTTTATAGCGCATGCAGAGGCCGAAAAAAATACCTTGTTTGAGAAGAGTATCAATTTCAACCGCGTAATACAAATATATACAAATTTTGCATACTTCGCATTGCTATACTTTCCGAATTTAAAATTTCGCGACGAATCTTAGCAAATTTTTCTAATTTTATGATACGCGTTTCAGCTTTGAAGATGGATATCCATTTTGGCTTCATCAAACTTTAGTTTATTATGCAATGCGTTCATTTAAATAAACGTTAGTAGAAATCAAGCTGTACTATGCACAATACCCATTACTTTAACAACTATGCATACCAGTATTCGTATAGTTATTGCACTGTTAAGACATTATATCATTAAGAACTGAAACCTCTCGAACTTATATGAAACTAACAAACTCAAGTAAAAATATGAATAGATTACTTGTGAATAATACTTTTGAGCGAAATTTTGAGTACTTCATAAGAACACCAAGAATAAACATTTACGTATATATGTATCAGAACCGACACATATATAGATATAAGTTTCTAAATATCAACCTGAGATTATTTTCATCACATGTAAATTATGAACATGCACTGATTGGTCAAATACCTACGGAGAACAAATCAAAACAGTGCCAGGAGTAACTCGAGAAAGTGAAAGCTACTACCACTGGAGTACATGCTTTGACAACTGCACGAATTATACTTTTGAAAAAAACCTGCCCTACAGGTGCTTCATAATAATGATGGAAAATCCTATTTTACTTAAGCTCAATTGAACTGTATTGCTGTTCTCAAGAACTTTCCTCCTCGACCCTCGACGTTTTACCGGCACGAGAGTTAGGCAAACGCGTTGATGGTCACTCAAGAATGTGCGGAAAACAAAGGCGGAGTCAACAAATCAACGTCTCTCGCCCACACACGGCGGATACACAGGAACGCAACCCTTCTAAAGCTGAAATTAATTAAACATGTTTACATGTCCTCACTCTTGCTTGCTTCCTCACAAGTATTCATACAACGAGCACTAAAAATACCAAATGTGCAAACACACGTACGTACACTTCGAACGACGTACAATTTGATCACTTTGTGCAATTTTATTAATTTTGGACATACATCGCAAGGATTAAAAGACTTCCCTCATGTGACTGTAAATGCTGAGCTAATATCAATATTGTTCATTGTAATGGGATTAGGATCGCTTCGCTTGAAGTTAGAACGTTGTATTTACCGCAAAACTTCGTCTATACATGAGCAGTCGTGTCGAAGCAGATATATTTACGCGGACACATCAACTTATAAAAACCACATATTTGGGGAGAAAAGTTTTTAAAGCTTCAATAACAACTTGAGAAAAGGGGGAAACATGACGAAAAAAAAAGTAAACTCTTGGGTTAAACTATATGAGAGTATATTTGAAGGAATATTTATCACAAGCACAAGTATTGAGTATCCAAACACACGTATTTCTGTTGAATTTGTATATATCATGAAATAGTACTAACCCATATGACAAAATATCAAATGCAAAGTTACTGCATGCATACAAACACTACAAACACTTCACGTGAAAGCGTGGCTAAGCAATTTTGATTTAATTGTACTTTTGTCTCATGATATACTTATCTATGACGAATGCATTTCCCATAGATTAGGGCAAGGTCATGTCTATTATATAAACTATTGAAAGTGAGCCAACTTTCAGTGTTAAAGCATAGATTAAATCAATTGTTTCGTTCCTCCAGTATGTATATCACTTGTCTTGACCTTGTTCTCGCGCCTTTGATTACTAAACCATGTTCCTGTTTCATTCTAGACAATCTGAGCTGCTTGTAATCAAACAATCAGGCACTTCCTCAGCCGGAAAAACTAACTTACTGCATGAAAACAATGACAACAACGAATACAACTCGCTGAAACCTCATTCACATTTTGACGGAGAAAAAATACAAAAAAAATACACGTGCTTAACACTTATCCTCGTGTTACCGTAAAAAAATTTCAGTTGTCTTCTACAACAGATGCTTCAACCTATACTCATTTGAATATTACTTTTTGAAATCGCTTTTCCTCATTGTTATTATATTACTTTTCATTTTATATAAGTCATTTTCAAGTAGCAATCAGGCAAATATATAGCATTAACGTTTTTGCAAGGTAGAAATTTATCCATGTCCGCAGTTATAGTAAAATTATAAAGACCATTTCATCACAGTTTGTTCATTTAATTCCGGGCTTGCGTTCAATAATTGTTTTATAAATATATGTTCGCCACAATTGATTGCACCAAGACAGTCGTAAGTTCATATGAAATAACACCATAGTCGACTGATCATGACAAATCTAATTATCAGCTAATTAAAATCAATAAATGAATATTCCTGCAAGTTAATTGATCCAAATTGATCATGCTCTCATATACGTTGTAGCGATAATCATAATCATCGTACATACAAGAATTGAGATCGGGGAAAATACGTTTTCTACCGCGCGGGTTTCGGACTAGAATAAAATTGGGTGATTCGATCAAGAATTCTATGCGTGGAAAACTTCGTATGTCTAAACGGACCTTTTCTAACTTTCATAGCTTTTAAGTCTATGGAAAGCTCTTTGTTTGTAGTGCTGTTCTAATTTTGCAACTAATGCAAATCTTTTCAGGACTTATCTGAAGATCACTCACAGCGAGTATAGCTTCCTGACCTAATATACACACACCATCGCTTTGTCTAATCATCTTGCGTTCCGATGGTATAATTTCAAAAGTTAGAAGTCCTAGAGACTTAAAGAACACTTAAGGCCCATTTACACGGGCGATTTTTGCTGCGATTTTTCTCCTGCTGAACGATGTGATAGAATGGATAACTGGCGAATATATTTGGTCCAACAATTTGCTAATGCACTCGCCAGTCAACCTACTCGATCACATACGCTAAGACCCTGTTCACATGAACCCAGGACAATATTATGTCCCAGCTAGGCGAGTGTCCCTGTCCATAGAGGCGAGTCACTCGGGTCGGATCTCGCCCCGGGACAACTTGACAAGTCATATGAACAACAGGATTGTTTTATAAACGAGCCGAGACAATTTTTGTCCCGGGATAAAGAGTTCTCCCGGGACAAAATGTTGTCGCGGGTTCATGTGAACAAGGTCTTAGTTAATACAAGTGGTTAATACACAAGTCAACACGTTCCCACCAAGGGGGGGGGGGGGCAGTAGTACCTACACCTGTTTTATCTTCGCGTCTCGCCGGAGAAGGTTGCAAGTCATGACATAAAGTTTGTTTACAAGTTCTATAATTGACAACAACAAATTGGTGAGTGCACATGCGCTGAATTTATGCAAGGAACACAAAGGTCAAGGACGGCTGAAGCCTGAACGATAATTCATATATCATAACCATAACTAATGTGAAAAAATTGTGTTACTGGTATGGTCTTTCACCAATTCACCTAGCCTATAATTCTCAGGCGGGCGCAGATGACAACATCTGATCGTCTGGAAAACTTTATTCTGGACTGAGCGTTGCGATAAACTTGAATGAGAGAGAGAGAAACTTTATTTAATCACGCTGACAACGTCAGCCGTAGCTGGTTTCCACGAAGGGCGTGAATTGCGCACAATACCGCGGGGGAACAATACAATTTGATATTTGGCGTTCGTTACCACCAAAAACAACACAGCCATGTAATGCTATAACGTAAAGTTAAAATTGACGAACAACTAGTTAACGGAGACGTTCGACTAAAATCATGGCTAGTATGAATTCACCTGGCGTAAGCATGACGGCAGCCAATCAGATGAGAGAAAAAGCATCAGCTTTGATGATTAGTGAATATTAGATACGAGTATCTTTGGAGGAGTGAAGTTATCTCACTTGCGGTTGCAGTTTTGGGCAAATAAAACTGTTAAATTCTCAGTTGTTATTTCTATATCTGATAAATATTTTATCATTGTACGTATACAATATATACAGAACAGTGGTTCTAAACATATCAAACGATCATATGACATCGCAAACTACTCTTCACAGTGAGCAACATGAAAATTACTGAGCAAAAATCCAGTTTTTAAGCACTTACAGTTTTTCGCAAGACCCAAGATTTGATATATTATGAAGAGGCAACAGACAGAAAACATGGAGTCGAACAAGTTATATTGGATAGCTTGTATTGTCACTTTTCTAGTAACTCTTTTGCTTCTACCTGTCGTGTTGCCGGGTATTTTACTTTTGCTGGCCTATAATAGCTGTATATGTTTGTTAATCCGTCTAAACGGGGCAGTAGCATTGCCGGCTGACGATGCTGTCTGGCAGCAAGACCGTGCGACTAATCTTCATATTGTCAGCGCTTTAGTCTTTGTGGCTGGGCAGTCAACGGTCGAAAAATTACGAGAAATAGTTGCAAAACGTTTAGTGAATTTCATGCGAGAAACTGGTGAGAAACTGTGCCCGCGGTTGACGTGCCGTATTGAAACCATGTTTGGGCAGTATGTATGGGTCGAAGATGCGAAGTTTGATATTGAAAAACAAGTGAGACAATGGCAAGGAGATCAGCCTACAACCACGTTAGAACTGCAAGAAATTGTCTCGGAGATTTGCTCTCAATCGTTGTCTTACGATACGCCACTTTGGGAGTTTATCTTAATTCCGACCCCGAAGCTCAATGACTCGCATTGCTTCGTGTTTCGTATTCATCACAGTTACGCAGACGGTATTGCGCTGACTCGCTTGTTTGTAAACAACCTTTTCGATGTTCCAGTCAGAGATTACGAGCCAATCAGATTCTCGACGAAACAACGGTTACTCATGTGGTGTAAGGCGGCGCTGGTTGGACCAATAACAGTCCTCACAAAATGCTTCTCCCCCGCCAATCAATCGGAGATACACGGACGAGAATTGAACGGGAAGAAGATAGTGGCATGGTCAAGGAACTTCTCGCTTGCAACCGTTAAAGATATTAAGAATCAAACTAAAACAACGGTGAATGACGTCATGACGTCATGTCTGTGTGGAGCTCTGCGACGTTATCTTCAAGACCACACGACAAAAAACCCGCAAGACATCTGGGCGGCGGTACCTGTTGACGTCAGAGCCGATAGAAACTTCATGAAGTTTACTAACCAATTTGCTCTTGTGTTCCTCCGGGCGCCGGTTGGTGTTGAAGGTGCCACGGAGCAACTATACAAGACCAAAGAACGAATGGATGTGATCAAAAAATCTGCAGAACCGTTCGTCGCCGCAAGTACAGTACGTCTTCTCATGTTGCTACCACATTGCATTTCGAAGCCAATTATTGATCATTTCTCAAGTAAAATGTCATGTGTGTTATCCAATGTTCCCGGGCCACAGCTAACCCTGACAATTGGTGGAAATGAAGCACTAGGTGGAGTATTCTGGCCACCAGCTCGAGTGGATATCGCTGTCATGATGTCAATATTTAGCTATAATGGTCATATTAATATCGCTGTTATGTCTGATGAAGCAATTGTACCTCAACCGCAAGAAATTGTGGCGAATTTTGAAACACATTTTGATGAACTCTGTGAAACAATGAATATTAAGCAGAAGGACATTAAGAAAAACTGAAGTGAAATAAACAATCCGTAGTTAATTCCAATAGAAAACGTAGCAAACCTTAGACAAGCAAGTTTTCAGTATATGTCCCAGACTACCGGTCAAAACGTGCTATCACACTATTTTGCTGTTTTGCAATCAAAGTTCTGATTAGTTAGTAGATTGGATAAAATGCGAGCGGATCTGTACTACCGTGATACTTAATAGTCTTGTTTATTTTATTGCTAATATTCTTTTTTTACCACTCCCTTTCCAAATCTCAAAGAGAAATTTGCTAAATATCAGCTGAGTGTACCGAAGAAAATTTCCTGTGCGGGGCTTATTGCAGCAATTTGTTTGATGTGTAAAGATTGCTACTGCATGGTAAAATCATGGAGTCACAATTTTAAAAGTTTAATAAGTTATAGATGCAATAAATATGTAACGATAAATTGCAATGATTTCATTTATAATATTGTTATTAGTCAATGTTTTGAATTGTGTCACCATCAGTCATCACTAATAAATGGATGAATGTTCAATCAATTTTATCTTACTCAATTCCTTTGTTATTAATGTTTTATTAATGTAGCTATATATTACAATCACAAAACACTATCTCCAAATTTCTTATATTGTTCAAATGACATAAAAAACTGAAAAAAACGTCAAGGAAAACTTTGCTACGTATGAGGTATAGTATGACTATCGCAAAAAACTTCAAGACCAGTGGAAATAATTAATGGTGCGTGGGTGGTGTAGCCCAACGCCCAACTCCAACCCAGTAAATGTTGAATCAGCTTATTAGGGAAAGCAGGCGTGAGCACAGTCGGGGAAGGGGTAATCTACTGGCATGCGTATATTAATGACGTCATCTGGATCAAGTATCAAATGAGAGCCTTTGCACAACGTAAGGCAAGAATTAGCGACTGGATACGAGTCAGTACCCGTTAGTACCTATGTTGCTCTTCCCGGTCATAGTTTATTTCACGTTTTAAGTAACGAACTCGAAATCTTGAAAATCGATACCTTTCGCGTCTATCCTGTTTTATAAAGCTATGTGATTATAAACAAAACTCATGCACTTGGCAAACAAACCCTACTGTTTTAGACAAAAAAAGTCTATTACACAGGCCCAGCGCAGTAGCACTGTATAATTGGGCACGAATCATGATACGAAGGGTGCAATTTGGCTGCACATCAACAAAAAGGATACGACAATATTCCACGGACAAAGACGAACGAAGTTTGGAACGAAACCACGATACAAGGCAAAGAATCCCTCGGTCCGTAATGTCTACCAACGAGTGGAAAACGAGTTAATGTCGATAAAGCTCTTTTACTGTCATTGCTCTTTTAGTGTTGATTTTGCACATACAGTTGTACGTAATTTCCCACACCCGGTAGTTTGAAGGCAACTAATGATAAATTTAAAACAGCGGCTCATGTGGAAACATAGTATTGTATATATGAGTAATATATTTACAGTATCCTTGCGTGAAAAAATACACACTAATGCATGGTGATACAACATTCAAATTAACTGAATAATATATCAAAATACTCACAGTCAGAATACAATCCAAAGAATTTTTATAAATCTGCGGTCCACCTTGTCCACTATGTTTCAGTTTCCGTTGGTTCATCAATCTCGTCTAAAAATACCAGTTCTTTCAAAAATGTTTTCCACTTTCAACTTTGAGCACAGACTGCGCAGTGGCGCAGTGGCGGTTTTCCACTACGTGAATTCGTTCGAGCGAAAAATAAATCTAGCTACATGAATGGCTTGTTTTCGGCATTTTCGCGGGGAATTATTTTGCTAGCCAATCACGTTTGCTAGATTTATTTTTCGCTCGAAA
>JAODVM010247502.1:0-12749 GCA_025400095.1 Phenganax marumi | reverse complement strand
AACGACCCTGGAGCACGTTGCAGCAAAGGCTAAAATATTGCTCAACAAGGCTGGTGCTATTGTTGAAACACCAACCACAGATGAGCAGGCATTCATGGTCGAGAGTGAAACCATGGTAAGACCACATTACATGTCTCTGGCTAAGAATGGCAAAGTTGCATGCACTGATTGTCCTGGATGGAAAGCTTTTAAGATATGTTCGCATTCTTTTGCTGTTAGCCGAAAAAACGGGTAGAGCAGCAGATTACGTTAAATGGTTGCGTGAAAAAGGTCCCAAACGTCCAAACCTAACATCTCTGATAACATGCGACAGTGGCAAAGGTGTTGGAAAGAAATCAAACAAATCCAGCTCGTCTAGAAGGAAAGGTACCCGCAGGTCCAACAACACATTACTAGCAACAGTTGTTGACCGCCTACCACTACGCCTGACAATCCTCAGTGCAACCACAAATTCACCATCTACGCAAATGCTCCCACTTTCATCACTTTCTGAAGGGCCAACCCACCCACAACAGATCCCTGAACGGTTTCACCAATGTTCCAATGGTCAAACTAGGGTTGATGAACAGCCGCCTCATTATCAACCAATCATTGCTCCACCGTCAATGCTCTCTCAAAACTGCAATCCCGTATTATACCCTAGTCCACCGAAGACAATCCGTGTTCAACTCTTGCAGGTATGTTCACCTTTGGTTCGAACATGCTTTGGTTGCTCCCAGTCACTTAAACCTGATGGTACAATTGCCACTGCTCCGCACGATATTAGAGAGTTTTAGCAAAGAGTACGAGTACGAGTACTACTACGAAATTCGTCATTTTTGCGCGAAACACTCGCTGCCCACCTTACGCCATCTCGTGCTGACGCGAGGAAGTCGTAGCCGTCCCCAATCTGAGTACGAATTTTTTTACAAAACTCGTTGTTGCCACTACAAAGTTTTGAAAAGAAAGGTAAGTTGATTTTTTTTTTCATTTCGTACAAAATCTATTTAAACTAATATTATTGACAGTCCCAGCTTTGCTCGGGTGCATACATTTTGAACGGAAGTGCACATTAAACCGAAAATATGACCTGATAAATTCCAGTATCCGCGAGAGTCACTAGCATAAACAACTTGTAATAAACAATGCAGAGATATAGCAAAATTCAAGCATAATTTTACGTTATTTCTCTGGAGATACCTTTATGTTTTACTTTGTTTCAACAAAGGCTTTGTATCCTTAAGCAGTAACAAATAGTAAGCAATTAAATATTTAAATATTAAGCAATGTTTAAACTGATGAAAGTAAATGCAAAATATCTCGAGTATAATTTATAAGCGTTCAATGTTATATTTGTTTTAGATGGCTAGTGCTCTTGGTAAGCATGAAATTTTTACTTGGAAGCCATTTCATGAGGAATTCCTCCTTCAAGAAGTCATGACGCTGGAACCGTTTCAATATCCACAAGGATCTAAGAAGAGAGGAGCTATTTGGACAACCATTGCAGAAAATTTGACAGGAATGGGGATGAAGGCTAGTCAGAGGTCAGTGAGGGAGAAGTTTGAGAAGATAGTAAAAACATTCAAGCAAAAAGAATTAATGGAAGAACGAGCAAGTGGAATTGAAGCAGATTACACAGAGAGGGACAGAATGATGATTGATTTACTGGAGAGAATGGATGAGTGTGCAATGGCTTATGAAAGTAAGAAGGATAAAGAAAATAAAGAAAAAGGAACAGCAGAAGAAATGAGAAAGAAAGCAATGGAAAGTTTTGGAGAGACAAGAAGACGGCATAGTGAGGAAAATGAGGAGTTGGTTACACCGGAAAGAAAGAGGAGACGTAACAGTGATGTAATGGAAGTGCTGAAGGGGTCACTTGACATGAAGAAAAAAGAGCAAGAACAGGCAAGAGAATTAAGGGAAAGGGAGCTAAATCTAATGGAGAATCAGTTAAGGCGACAAGAGGAATTTAGCAGATCAATGATGGAACAACAACAATAATTCCAACAACAACAGCAGGCTGTAACTATGTCCATCTTGAACACTTTGGCTGAGATCACAAAAAATTTGAACCATTAAATTTTATATCTATTTGAAGACAGTTTTCACTGAATAAGTTCTTTACTACTTAACAAATTACAAGATTCAAATTATAATCTTTAGTTTATTATAATGTTCAATAATTATATTTTGTATATATATATATATATATATACAATTATAATGTTCAATAAATTATATTATATATAAGTATGTACAAATCAAATTGTAATGTTTAATAGATTTAATAATTGATCAACTTACTACAAATGAAATTAGTCACAACTCTGCAAAAGGCAGATCTCAAACTCATCAATAATAATTCATAAATAATGTACTGAGTAATTTAATCAATGTGTTCTAATTTAATTTAATTGAAAGTATTCTTGCAGAGTAGGAGGGTCAACTCCAAAATATGAACTCGTGGTTGAACCATAAAGGCAAGTTAGTGCATTTCTGATTAGGGCACACACACAATACATCTTTCCAACAGCACTCAATCCAATTTTTAAATTTTTTTTTAAAATCCATGAATTTAAAATAATTAATAATGTCACCTAAAACCCATTCAACACTAACCCGAACTGAACTCATTGACTGATTGAATTCAAGTTGCCTTGCATTGAGATTGTGGTGCTCAAATGGTTTCTGGAGATGTCTTCTCAAAGGGTAAGCTGGGTCTCCATAAATGCAAAGTGGGTCACCAAGGGGGGTATTACAATACTCTTCCAGTTGGTCAAGAAGGCCGGACATTCTTAACATCATGGCATCATGTCGTTTGCCTTCTAAAAATATAAGCACATACAAAATAAAGTACAAGTACTATAACTATATAATATTATGGTAGGTACATGTACTATAGTTGTAACTATACTTGTACTGTATATGCAGCAATTAATACTTCTCTGAATGGATAGGTACTGTAGAAAATATGTAATACATGACACTACATTATTTTACACAAATTAATGTACCTATTGGACCAAAAAGATTTGCAATAAGGCCATTAGGTGCCACAACAGATTGAAACTTGATGGCATGGATGCGTTTATGGCCATTGTACATGATGCGCTGATTTTCTCCAGGCGACAGATAGGTCGTACTGTGCCGTCAACAAATCCCCAGCAGTTCTCCAAAGCGCCACCAGCATCGTGAATTGCGTTAGCATATTCTTGAAGACGATCGGGATGAAGCCAGGGTTGGTTTAAATTGGTCAAAAGATAACCATGTGCATTAAATATATGGTCAGTCACTTCTGAAGCGATTAAACACAACTCGGAGACAGAGCGGCCGAAGCGAGGTATCATATCACTAAACCTGCACGGGTAAGCAAAACGTCTAAGAGCAATGCAAAGACCTTCCATCCCTGTTGCCAACGTTCCATTTGGACAAACAAACTGCTCTGGGATTCTCAAAGCTTCTGCCAAGACAGGTAGATCTGCCAAGTCCACTCTGAAGTACGATCTGCACTCATCGTTGGTATCATACTGCGTCTCGACTTTTTGGTATTCCCAATATTGAAATTCCGGTGATATTTTTCTTGTATCGTCGTATACAGCTACGAACTCCGATTCATCAATAATATCATTGATAAATAGGGCCGTAGCTGCATCAAAAAGCGAGGCATTGCTGACAGCCATAGCGAAACTCGTAGCTGCCGTCGCAATTTGTTTTTGTTTCCAACTAAAGCAACATTTGAAACGGAAACGACTACGAGTACGACTTCCTCGTGCCAGGTCTCTGGCGATCGAATTTCGTACTCGTAGTCGTACTCGTACTCTTTGCTAAAACTCTCTATTGTTCTAGTGACGCGGATGAATAGACAATGGTCGGATAAGCACACGGCGGAGCGACGCTACAGTTTGCAGAATGTGTACTTTCATGTGAATCTCGGCTGCATTCAAATGAAGCAGCCCTATTTTTATCCACAAATGACAACAGTGCCTGACACAGTTTCAGCCCATTTAACACATGTACATCATAATTTTTTAAGAGACTTTTGTTTCATTTTTCCATAATAAATACTCTATAAATTATAAAGTTACATTAATTTAATTACTTTTCAGCCCAAGTTGAGTGTTTAACTTGGACCTGATCAGAAGTTTTGTTTCATTGGGGCAAAAATTTTGTTTATTGGGAAATTATTGTAAAATCAGAGCATATTTACTGTATTTGTTGCAATATATGTTGCTAACAGCAAAAGACCGTTTTAAAATGAAGCTGTCTTCTAAGTTTTACTGTTCTCTGCTAAACAAAAGGCAAAACATTTACAAGTCTTAATGTGCTTTTCTGAAACTAAAGAAAAACGTTTTTTCGCGCTTTACCCTCATTTCCGCGTTTTACTTTTTTTCCGCGTTTTACCCTCTTTTCCGCTTCCGCAATTCCGTTTCCGTAATTCGGCTTCCGCGTTTTACCCTTACCCGCCAAAACGGGTCTTGTGTCCGCATGTCCTGCAGGGTTTTAGTGGTTTTGGCCAAACGCTATATCTGTGCAATAAATGTGTGAAATGCGATAGTTATCTGATTAGCATCGCCACCTTGCAGCAATATAGCCAAAAGAAATCGTACTGCCTGAACACGATACTGAAAAATCAGTTTCGGTACATACACTACAGTCTATAAACTTCTAGTATAAACCTTATGTCAACGAGTTTATTATGCCGACACAGCTTTTCTTTCTTTCGTGAGCACTTTACCGCAAAACTACGCCACTTTCCACGTTTATCGTTTAATCGCATCATAGAGAAATGTATAGCCGTATAGCGTACTTTCTCTAAGTTCACTATATTCTAGAGCTAATCGGACAGCTTTGGCAGGCAGGAACGGCCCTAGCCTAGGACACACCAAGGTACGGTTAAGGTAACTTGTGCATGCGTGGCCTTGCCTATATAGCAACAAAACGTGCAAAACTGTACTAGTACATATAGTAGTACGTTTATTCGCGATGTTTCATTTTCCATGACAGTTGTACCGTGCGTATTGCAATCCAAACGTTACCGAGAATTTGCAGGTACAGCTAATACATGCTTTATATAAGTATAATATCTAGATTAATTTTGTTTCGAATGCCAAACAGCAGATACAGTAAAACCTGCGGGCGACATTTCAACAAAAATATCAATAAAACAAACTTCGAATTTACTCTACCTTGCTGGATAAGAGCAGTCTTTGACATGGTTTTCCCTAAAACATTTCTCGATACGAATCCTCCGATACAAGATAACGTTTAAAACAATGCCAGACAAAGTATTTACTCTATACAATGTCTCATGAGTTGAAGATAATTGTATTGAAAGGAAAGTTTAAATTAAAAGCCAGACGATATACATATTTAACGAGCGATAATTCTTCGATTGCATTGACTATTCATGAACAGCGCTGAACCAGATAATTTCAAGTCCGCGGTCAAAACATGTCAGGTTTCTCTCAACAAAAAACGGTGATCTCTGTTGCACAGGTACAAGGAGTACAGCTAAGTGTAGAAAGCTTTGCGTTTCGAAAGATACTCTGTAACTTCGCCCGAAAGAATGACTTCCGTTCGAAGAGTCTAAATTATAATATCTCCTCATTGGCATTGTCAAACTTATTAAATCTCCTGTCGTATAAATAAATATGCGCTGAGAACTTTTCTTTCTGAATGAAACAAACAAAAAACTTTAAACAAAGTAGGGCTTTGGGCACAAGATCGTTTTTGTAAAATCCAATCACAAACTAGGGATCCAAGGATAGTGCAAAGTTTCAAAAGGAAACGCTGATAAACACGCAAAAAGAAATGCTTTGCAAAGTTGATTCATAGCTCCTTCAACATGTGTTGTTTGTTTTATGCTGCAGTTACATTTTCTAAAGCTGCAACAAATATATCAGGATAGCAAGAAAGGCCAAGAACGTGTGATTTTAAACGGCAAGACTGTACAATTTTGTAATCAATTGGAATGACGTTATCACAGATCTCAGCAATACATGCATAGCAGCACTATACCGTTGCTTTGTAAACGTGAATTCTTAGATGATTGTTTTCTATAGTTATTACAACACAAGTCTGCAGCCTTTAAGCCTGGTTTCCATGTAGTCGTAAACGTCGTAAAGATAGACTCACGAACTTTCAAAACATCCGAAATAAAGTATTTTAAAACAAATTATTAGCAAAGCAACTATTAGTGGACAACATGCATGTTTTCTATGAGATATACTGCGAAGAAGATACAATATTTGGCCTTTGAGGGATATCGTGATTCTTCGTATACGATAGTTACGACTATGTGGAAACCAGGCTTAATTGTTGCTCATCTTATGCCGTTAATTTGATTTAATAACACGAACCTAACTTAGCATGACTTTGCAATCCACCGTAATAAAAGAGATGGCGGCTTGTCGATGTTACCAGAATCCTTTGCGGTTCTAAATACAGTTGAAGAATTTTACCCGAACGGTATCAAACTACAGATTATTTCTTTTTTGCTTGACAAAGTCGCTGACCGGCTTTAAGGTGATGTGTTCTAGTACTTTTAGCGCATATAAAAAGTATCTGCGCAAAGGATTCTCCCCGATTCTGGTAAAATCGACATGCCGTCGTCTTTATCGTGGTCAGTTCATAACCGAATACTTCGATAGTCATGCCTATTACATTTTATGTTTGGTCTGTTATGGTGAAGTGACTTTAGGGGATTTGGAGGCGCAGGCGTTTGGACCAGCGCCTTTCGCCGATGCGGTTTTGGATTCGAATTTCAGCGCGGACTAAACGCGGATTCAACTACTCGGCCGGAAGCCGTAGGTTTTTCCGAGCACTCCGGCTTCTTCTTAAGCCTGTTTTCCACTACGCGGAACTTTCCGTGAGGAAGATAAATCTGGCAACGTGATTGGTTCCAAATATATTACTAGCCAATCGGATTGGCGGATTTATTTTGCGCACGGAAACTTCTGCGTAGTGGAAAACCGCGGCTTTACAGAGAAAGTTGACAGGATGGATTAGGATATGCAGACTAAGAAACTAATACAACAGTTGCTGTAAAAGTAAATAACTTAGGTGAAATAGTGAATACCATATAACTAGACAGAACCGTAAATTAGTTCAGCAAGAAGTTACAATTTTTCGGGGGTTTTTTAACCTTGTTTTCCATCTTTTGGATTCTCTGATTTACCCTGAAGTATGAGGTCCATTTCATCTCTGTACTCTTTTACCAGATTCGCTTCACCAGCCACGAAGATAACCTACAATGTGAAGGAATAAGAGGCAATTATAACCCCGCATTCAGTAAAAGAGCCTGAAATTTGGCATGGGTGTAAACTTGACGTGTTTAAAAGGTAAGATTGGATTTCTTTCGTTTTGCTACAAGACTAAAAAGCCCAGTTTCTCTGTCTACTACTTCTACATGTGATATATAAGTTCTTGTTGAAAAATCCCGTGGGATCAAGTGCCAGGTTTCGACCTTGACTGTAATGCTTCGAGGTGCTAGGGAGCCTGCTTTTACCCTGACAAGCATGCTTGGAGTTTTAAGCATGAGGAGTCAACTCCTAGCAGGTTGTAAGTCTGAGTAATGTACTTCGATTATATCCTTAAGCTTTGGGATGGTTTACGGAAAATTTCGAGTTTTCCTCAAACTTTCAGGACTTTTTTCTATAACTCAACGAGCCATTATTAAGTACCATTTTAAACACTAAACAGTCTATTGTTTATAAAGTCTTGGTTTATGCGCTCGATAGCTATGGTGTTATTACGCGGATGTTTTGACATTTTCACCAATCAGAGCAACAGTTTATTAAGAGACAATACCGCATTCTCTCTATTTAGCCCCCCATCTCATACAAGCTCCCCTCTCTAATAAGCCCCCCCCCCCTTTAAAGAGGAAGAAATTTATTAAGCTCCCCCTCTCTATTAAGCCCCCTCCCCTTTGCTGAACGTTTTAGAACTTGCTGTTGTGTTGATGTATAGTTTGTTTTTTTATAATACTAAGAACATAATACCTTACACGTTGCAAAAAATTATCTAAGATTTTATGGATAACTAAATATGACACACACCCCCCCTCAAAAGGGTCTGAAAAGGACAAGCCCCCGGGAAGCTTAATAGAGAGAACACTGTATCACAGGAAATATATTAACCTGTCTTAAAATACTAGCAACATGATACCCCTCTTTAAGCATCACATCTTCCTTTTGAAACTCGGCCATTTCTTTGGGGGTTTTGATAAATTCAACAGACCAATTTTTCTCTTTGGTTGGTTTTCATCCTAATGGAGTCTTGCTGGCAAATGAGAACGCCGCGTCGAAAGATACTCCCCGAGGGCCTTCTTCCCAAAACCAGTTGTTTCTTGTAGATTCAATACGCGAATATGCATGTAATATGTGAGCTTCCTGAAGTAGGATCGAAATTCTTCGTCGTCAGTTCCAATTAGGAAAATAAACTCAAAATCAGAGAAAGGGGTTACTTCTTGTCGCGGCAATGATCCAAGTCCCACCAAAGCAAAATCACACGGCGGAGACGGAAGTTTATTGATACTTTGTTCCAAGATTCGTTTCATGAATCCTTTCATATCTAGAGAGATGCACTTGTATAGTTCTTCTACTGCAGTGGTGAATCTAACTTCATTGTCGACGTTTTCAGACCCATTCTGCCCAATCGGTAGTATCCCTTCTTCTAAAATGTCAATAGTTTCCATGAGCATTTCGTAGTTGCTTCTCAAGGATTCCAAATAAGGTTTGTTCTCCATATCCTCAAAATGTTTCGTCCCTTCAATGAGAACCAAAGCGAATTTAACTTGTATAAGCCCGCTAGCTTCTATAAGCACTTATTGCGTAAGCCCGGTTTTCATGCATAGATGGTTGTGCAGCTGCCGCAGAGTCACGATGCCTCTTAACGGCCAAACTATTTAATGTGCTTGGCAAGAAATCTCATAGACAACATACAGATTCTATCTATTAATAATTGCTTTACTAATGATTAGTTTGGGACTCCGTTTGCATGGGCCGTTTTCGTATTGTTTCTGATTCCCATGGGAGTTTCAAACAATTAGCCTTTCTCACGTTATGCGACCACGCCTTAAAATCCGCCATTTTTGGGTGGCAAAATCATTGTTTTTGACCGTCATCTTTTATCAAAAGAAATTATATAGAATTTTATCCGTCTTAACAATTGTTTGACTCTTGCTACCTTCATATGTGATGAAAGTTTGAATTAAATAGTGAAATTTTTCGACGAAAATGCGCGCCGAAAATGAGCATTTTTTCATCTCGTATTTTCTCGGCGAAACTTTTTAATCCTGCCTTTTCCTCACGGAGAGGCACTTTTTGCATGTCTCGCGAGCTTTTTTTGAATCAATTCTTTTCAATTGGAACAAAATAAACAGTCGCTATGGTTGGAAAATACCGCTAGGAGAAATCAGGGTTTAATGAACACTTGTAGTTTAAACGTCTACTGTAACTTGGTCTTGTGTTTCCATCGTTGCTGTTGATCAGATTATTTGTGTAGCAGAAAGAAAGAACCCGACCGTGTGATCAGTTACTGGCTTGAAAAATTAGCCTTCATTTTAAGATGAATTTTAGTCTGAATCTTATCGAATTACTCACGAAATTCTACGTGAAACGTTTATCAGTCGCTCCCTTGCGTCTGTCCACTACATGTCCAAACAATCATCAAACAGAAGCGAAAAGTTCCCGGAGGAAGGTTACAATAGAATGTGCGGATGAACCTGGCAAATGCGATCCATGAATTATCTCCAAACTCAGATTGTCGAGATCTTCCAGTTGAGCAATAATGGTCGCTTTTTCCACTTCATCTCTTTGCTTCCTCAAGGCTCCATTCAACAACCCAACAGCATTAGCTATGTGCTCCAGGCTCTTCGCATTTTTGACCCTCGCTTCGTACACGTTGGCTAGCCCCAGAAAGCACTGTTTCACGCGGTCAGAATTATTCTGTCTGCGGAAGATGAGTTTTAGCGCATGCGCGTATTCATCTTCTGCGTCGTCTAAATCTCCAGTTGAAATCTTCAGCGAAGCTCTGATGACGTGAGCTTTGAAGTTCTCAAATGTTTGCCTGAAAGTAAAGTTAGAAACTTAGTACCGCACTACGGCCGTTGTGGAAATGGCCTTTAGGTTCGGCACCTGAGCGGAGCCACGTTTGATCAAGGCCTCAGCTACTGTATTGCTCACACAGTTGCTGTAACGTGTAGCATTGACGGTGATTGACCTCCTGCCTTGAATCACGCATCTTGAAATGTTTTTGTGTTATATGTTAAATGTAATGATGTTGAAAAGTTATTTGAATGTTAAAACGTTAAATTGTTATTGAATGTTATTTTATTTGAATGTTAAAAACTGATTGTTGTAAAAATAGACAGTCTAAGGTAATATATATTCATATACATAACGTATACATTAGAAAAGCATTGGAAATAGTTACGTAATTCAGCTTACGCTGCGAAGTAACTATACATGTATAAAGGCCCGTTTACACGGGCGATTTTTGCTGCGATTTTTCTCCTCGTATCATATGTGATCGAGTAAGTTGACAGGCGAGTGCATTAGCAAATTGCTGGGACCAAGTATATTCGCCCGTTATCCACTCTATCACATCGTTCAAAAGCAGAAAAATCGCAGCAAAAATCGCCCGTGTAAATGGGCCTTAAACTATCTATCTTTATCTTATATATTACCGGTCCCTTTCGTCAGTGTTTTCCTTGATAGGCATGTGAAATGACATGGTAGGCGGCCATACATCGTCTAATTGCACCTCCTCTTCAACAGCTGGGTTAGCTGCTTTCTTTTGAATACCTGCTTCATTTTCATGCTTGTTTACTTCCTCTCCTGGTGCTTTTTCATTAGAGTCTTCGAGATCCATTACTATTAACAAGAAAGTTCGACGACAAAAACACTCTCCCGACGGTGGTCAGAAAGCCTTGAACCCCTCTACGTCATGAAATAAAAGTATGCTGTATACGACATCTGTTTAACCGCGACCCGATCAATTTTTGAAGCTCAGTTGAATGTAATACATATGTAGCTACTTCAAGTAATTTTTACGTCAATATGACCAGCTGTCCACAGGAATTTGCTGGTTCAAAAAGAACCTCTTTTGATCGTCTTTACAACAGCAAACTTTGTTTCTTAATAAGTGGGGATATTTCGGATTTTTGGTAAGGATTTCTGTAAGAGCCCCAGTGAAAGAAATATCCATAAAGTATTTTATTCTTCGGGAATTCTGTCACCAGGAACTGCAGAGTGATCTGGCTTCTCCCGTCGTAGGTTTACACTTTACTGCCAATAGAGAAAGTTTACCGTATTGACAACCCTACAAGTTTGATATTTTCGAATGGTTACAAGTCACAATCAAACATGACAACCATATTATTTTTATTGTGAATGGAATGCGAAGAATTCCTAGCAACACTTAACGATAATTCATTCGTCTTGCACCATTACTGGTGCGTGTTTCTTGTAGTAATGTTCCAAAGTAACATGGCTGACTAATTATATATATTATTACTTTCCGCTAATACCTTTCACCAATACAATACAATACAATACAATACAAAAAAAATTAATTTAGTCACGGCAAAAACTTCAGTAACAAACTTTTTACAAAAGAATAAATTTTAACTGTTTTACAAGTTTGCCGTGTGGAAGTCACTTGTAGATTGTTAGCTATTACAATAATCGTTTAAGGTTTTCTTAAACAGTGGTAGTGACCGAAGTTTTAGTATATTCTGAGGGAGGCTATTCCACAGTTGTGCCCCACTGTAACAAAAGCTTCGTTTGAAGTAGTTAGTGCGGGGTTTGGGTAAACTTAGTTTTGCGTCTGAATATCTCAAAGTATATTCTGTCTCACAACCAGAGAAAAGATTTTGTAGGTATAAGATGGCGCATTCCCTGTTAGTGTCTTGAAGATTTGACTTGCCGTGAGTTTTTTACGTCGTAATAATGATGACCAATTATGAAGTGGGTTCAAGTCTCAGCGCAGACTTAACTTTCTCGTATGAAAAGTTTTGTTTTGTTTTGTTTTGGTTTTTTTTCTTTATTAGTTTATTGAGAATAATCGCATTGCCGACAGTACAAACTGAATTGCACGACTATAAGTATAGCACTAGGATAAATATATAGTTAGTCAGGTACTCTGCCGAAAGTCGCTCCGTGTGCAAACCGCACTCAAATTGTCACGGCAAAAGTGACGTTTTCAAACAATTTTGCACCGGCATAATGTCAACGCGACGGTCAATTGTGACTTTACTGTGCCGTTGTCTAACCGTGCCGGCATAGTGTGAACCAGTGTGAACGTAGTCTCTATCTTTACGACAATTACGACCGTTTGGAAACCACCCTTTACCAAATAGAGATTTTATATTGTTATCCACTAAAGTTTTTATAACTTCTTTAATTCAAAGTATCGCTTAAGCCGGTTTTCCACTTGGCGGAATTTTCCGCGCGGAAAATAAATCTACGAAACTGATTGGCTACCAATATGTTTCGCCGCGAAGCGAGCCGACACGTTACTGGATTTATTTTCCGCACGGAAAATCCTACCTAGTGGAAAACAGGCTTTAGACATCTATGGTAGCACAATACCATTCATTGTAAATGGAACTCCAGATCTCAAATAGCAGGGAATACGGAATACCTTAGCTGCGGGTCAATTATGTCATCTATAAATCAGTAACCACAAAATTTATTTCTTCTATAAACTTTGTTTCATTTACAATAGCAAAATCTCCTAAGTAATGGCTGTGTAGTTCTAATGCAATG
>JAODVM010247391.1:0-12750 GCA_025400095.1 Phenganax marumi | reverse complement strand
TGTAAAACTAAATAATAATTTTATATTAGGGTCGCAAATATGTCGTGCCTTCGGCACGACATCTTTGCGACTAACAACGCACGCTGTGCTGGATCCGCGCCTGACATCAATGCAGTTTGAAAAATGTAGAAAACGTCTCTATTTTTAATATCTGGCAAATGAACTTTGCTTGTAGCACGTATGAACCATGTGAGTGTCTCGTGTCAATATTTGAGATCTTTTACCTTGACTTGTTAAGAATGTTACTCGTCTCTGTTCTTTGCGCGAAGCAAAAATCTTTACACTTTCTTTAATACAGTCACAACTGAAATATCTTGATGTATTTCTCTCCCGAAACTTTCTTGGAAAATGTAGAGTATAACCAGCTACAGTATAAACTCCAGCACACAAGAACTGAGACAATGTACACACTGTTACATGCAATACTACACTTTCAGTGATTCGGCCAGAAGATTTTGGTCGACGCGAGACCGGATCAAATTACGGCATAACCCCATTAAAATCACTTTAACTTAACTAATAGTTCTATTATATCACACCAATAGAATTGGTGGTAAACTGTCTACGTCCTTGCTGAAGGGTGGGGCGGTGGGATTTTTGGCGTTAAGCGAGCTTGTTACACTTTGCGTACTAAGCAATCAATGAATGCGTTAGTGCGCGCAGTACGTGCTTCAAGGCACAACCTCCTGAGTAGTGCTCCTGATTGACAGATCCTAACTTCCGCATCACGCATCTATTAACTTTCGATCTGTTAACTTTGGATATGGTATAACCCTCATCGAAGCAGTCAGCTTCGGTTGACTTTGTTGACACTGAGGCAACTCTGTTTGGGCTTGACAAAAGACTTTAACCAACTTCTCAGTTTAATGTTAAAAATGTCGGAATATTATCAGGCATTTTGAAAGATGTTGTTCGTGGAAATCAAGTTTCTATCGGAGGGTAACTTTCTGATGAAAATTTGAAGTTCACGGCTTTGTAATCTGCCGGCGATGAGCAATAAAATATACAGCACAAAGTGGCCGTTTACAAGCGTTGGGAACTATACAAGAGCCAAAGTTTCAAATTATTGACCCATTCTATAGGTGAAGCCAACGTTCAAAGTAGTTCATCCTTACAAAAAACCAAGTTTGGGTCACCCTCCTCCCACCAAAGTTTTCACAGCACTTCTGTTTAAATTTTTTCCTTTTTATATTAGCATCGTGAATTTTACTGAAAGGCTCATGTGACAACTGCCTTCAAAATTTAACGCATTGAGAATTATTTACAATAG
The DNA here is from genome assembly GCA_025400095.1 of Phenganax marumi. Classification (NCBI taxonomy): domain Eukaryota; kingdom Metazoa; phylum Cnidaria; class Anthozoa; order Malacalcyonacea; family Clavulariidae; genus Phenganax; species Phenganax marumi. Next base: position 11,480 of record JAODVM010247391.1, on the reverse strand, counting down.
CCCGTTTTATTTTTTATTTTTTTTATACTTGTTACTTTATCTTTATGGATCTCAATGAACAGTTTACGAAGCAGCTTGTAAAACTCTACCTTTTTCTGCCATTACAATAATTATTTATAAGTGTCTGTTCACGGAGTCGAGTTGCTCGGGTAGGGAAGATCAGTCGGCGGCAGTGGCACAACCACATTCGCGTTGCCAAACTTTTAAGCAGCATAAAGCTGGTATGAGGAGTACTTTATCTTTATGGATTTCAACGAACAGTTTACGAAGCAGAAGCAGTTTGTAAAACTCACCCTTTTTGACACCGGACAACAGGACAAACCAGACAAATGAACAACCGGACAAACCGGAGAGAAAATAGACTTGCATGCGTATTGCAACTGCTGTGGTCATTGATTTACGGATTTTGTCTCAATTTTCTTTACTATTTATTTAAAAAATCGTTTCCTTCATTTGCATTTCCTCTTTCGGATAATCTGTCCTTGGCAATCCTACAAATACATTGAGGTTTTCAAAGAAGTTAATAAAGTTGGTACTTACCATTTTGACTGGTTGTCTAGACGTTTGACAGTCACTTTCGCCGTTTTCTGCTCGGGTGGCCATACATACGCGAGTAATTTGACTGAATAGAAACGCATCAAATGTTTCTTGTCGGTCAAAATACTTGATACGCAACTGGCACTGATTACATCATTAAAGTAAAGAATATTTTTTCGATTCTTGGTTTCTTTTGCAAGTTTTTTTCTTCAATTTTTCCTTCATTGCTTTTCGAACTTCAACTAGTCTTTTATTGGCAACCTTTCTTTAGCAAGCTTACAGCATCCACTGAGATTCTCAACGATCCTAACCCTGTTGGTTTTTGTCCATTTTGAGCATTTTTTCCCACCACATCCATGATGGGCTTTAATCTGTCTGTATTCACGTTCCTTGTTTTCTGCTCGCGTGACCATAATAAAGAATATTGTCCTGCCAAGCGACACATCGTGTGCGTCTGGCCAGTCAAAATATTTGCATAATTGACAATGATTACGTCTTCAATCAGTCGATTCTTAAGTTTTGATTACGTCACGCTTGAATAATTACAACACGTCATGTTTGCATAATTACTTCACTAATTAATGATACATCAAATTGCGCCACAACATATGCTTTGTATTTAAATATAATTCAGAATATTGTTCATAACTTTGGAAAACTTGTACGTCGAGTTTATAGTTACATCTTTTTTTCACCAGCAATTGGCTCCCTTGGTGCTGCTGAACTCCATCTAAGAGTTCTTTCGTTTTTAGCCGGATGGCCATGAAATTTCCTAAAACTATACATAACAATATTCAGCATCGATTGAAGGAATCCGTTTTCTTGGTTTTCGATGAGGAAGAAACTACATAGCAAATTTTTGTAGTGTAATAACTCAAAACTTCGTAATACTGAAAGAAAGGGAAAATCAAGGATGTGAAGGAATATAGATGTATGATGGAAGCACAGATCACGAGATTCTCGCATGATGACAGACAAGAAGATAAAATAAATATTTTGATGAAGAGTCGAGGCAAAAAAATGGTGAAACTTCATTGTAAATGTCTAAATATCTGTATAAATACTCAAGGAAGTGAGCTAAAGACACTAGATGGCCGATCGTTCCTTTCTGAGGCATCAAATGACGTGTTTTTTGAAGGCAAACTTTATGAAATTCAGCTTGCTGTAGCAGGGATACAAAAGGTGATTAATTTGTAATGATTAAATTGCAGACTTTTATATATCTGTGATTGTAGGTACTGTGCGTTTAGTTATCGCAGATAGCAATCTTCAAAGTTGAATGCACAATACTATTGACACATTGACTCCCCCTGAGAAGTAAAGTGGTTGGACATCTGTAGTCAGATATATAAGTAGGTGTACAGATTTGAATACATTGCCAACCCTTAACAAAAGAATGAGCTACTACATCAGTTCATTCATTAATCTGCTGTATGGCAGGTTACGTATATGCCAGTAGTTGCCATTAATTGGGTTAACGACTAAATTGTCTGCCAATTGCACTTGTTGACCCAATGACTTACAAATTGCAATGCACCTCGAAACACCGTATATTTTGTAACTCTGTGTAACATCAGATGATTTTATTCATTAAAGAAAACCACTTTCCAGTTAATGAGCTTGCTAACTAATTAAACATAACATCACCGCTGGAAAACGTCCGGCAGCCCTGCTGCCAGGAAATTATCCTTAAAAATTACTAGCAGGAAATATTTCTGTATCTCACAGGAAGTTTTTTGTTCATAATTTATTTTGAGTTCAACAACGTAAATTTAAAGAACATAGTTAAAAAATATACTTCAAAATTGCTCATTGGCTATTAAAATTCAATTCTAATATTTCAATATTAGTCTTGTTCTCTGAGTTAAAAAAAAATTTTGACAGGAAATTTTGAATTAGTTTTGCAGGAATTGTTTTTGCATTTTGCTGCTAGGAAGAAAAATATTTTATCCAGGCATGCATCGCATAACTAATAAGCTAATCAAACATAAGATATCATTTGAGATGTTGAATTTTTACTTATATCAACTAAAGATAATTGTGTTTGATAAATGAGGTTCATACAACTGACCCTTGAGTTCTTACAAAACCCTGTTTTTCCAGGAGCTGAGTTTCCTTATGAGAGAACGTCACGTGGAAGACTGGACTGTATTTAAATGCTTAGGATGCGACACTGAACCGTTTGCTTTGCATTCTATTAAAAGAGAAGACAAAGTCTTAGTTAGTACAAATATTCAGGTAGGGTTTGATAAAGTGTTTTAGAGCCTGTACAGACGAGGGGTTTTGTCGTCATGTTGTCGATTACTAAAAGTTGTCAACATCTAAGAAAGGATGTCTGTGAAGTTAGTTGTCGACAACTAAACTGTTGATTTTTAATGATAACAACAAACAAGTTTCTCGTCTTTTGTAAAGAAAATCATAACTTGTGGGCAACTTATTGTGAGCAGTAAGCTAAGTCTTCACATGTGTGAATGTTACATTTGCTCCCAATAGTTTTGGATAATATTAGTATTTTGTCAACAACAAAACTGTTCGTCTTTGGAGGCTCCAAGCTATGTAAACTGACTAGGTCTCGTAGCTGTGATCAGCAACATCATCTGGCATTAGACGGAGTAAAATGTATAAGTAAGGTATGGGCGTTGGGGTTATTTGATATGCTGATCAACACTTGAAATAAATTCAATATTTACCTAATATTTAATATTAGGTAAACATTTTGTGACTGATTAAATGTTTACCTAGTACACACACGAAAGACATGAAAAACAGCTTCATATCATATGATAGTGTTCATCCATGGAGTAAAATCCATCCATCAAGTAAAATTAGGGAATCTGAACCATTTTCAAGTGTTCAATCCACACTATCAGTTCTGTTTATTGCTTAGAATAGAAAACATTTAGCATCAATTTCAAGTCAGTTTTTAACGACGTGTTTGGAACTTCGTTCTGAAGTTCGCTAAGTTGTTGCGAAGTTCAAACTTTCGTAATGAGATTCAGAAACCGGTTTGCAAACTGAGCATTTTATTGGCTACTCTTGTTTTAGTAGCCAATCAGAGGCTTTGTTTACAAACTTGCTTCTCAATTTTATTGTGAACTTTTGAACTTCGCAACAAATTTGCAAACTTCAGAACAAAGTTCCAAATATTTTTTTGAAGAAAAGTGTCTTAAAATTGACTATAACCTCATGTATTCAGTTTTCTTTATCTACAAATACTTCTATACTATTAGAATATTTTTGTTTCTTTACACTAGTTAGACTTGTGCCCTAGTTATGGTATATCTTGCATTAGCATTACACAGTTTTGATTATATTTTTACACTCTCTGGGCTGTGGAAATCAGCTTCAGTTGACAGGGTCAACATGGATAAATAAGGGCATTCTATCTTGTATCTTTATATCCATGCTCTTATTCATTATTTTCCAGAGTGATCCTACAGAAATGTCTTTGCTGATGAAAAGTGATAATTTATCTCCTGCTTTTAAAATCGTCTTAGAACCCTCAGTGGAAGAAGAAGAAAATGGAGGTGAACAAATTGAGAAAATTTTTACCCAAACACTTGCATTCTTTATATTCTTAAACTAAATTTATAATGATAATTTATAACAATAATTTATAATAATATAATTATTTATAACTTACTTTATAATGACTTATTAAATTACAATATTGTAGAGCATTTTGCCGCGAGAAAACTTGGTTGGAAGTGCCCTTCAGTAGGTTGCTTTATTGGAAATCAGAATGGCTAATAGGGAGGTTAAGCTTGACTGCCAATATGAATACCAATTCTGAAATGAGTTACACTCATGCTTACTTTATTTTGTTTTGGAAGTGTGCTTGGCTTGATTTCGGAAGTCAGTCCATTATTGGAAGTCGTAAACCTCATTACTAAAAGACTAGTAAAACATCTAAAAGTGGATTATGAGCAAGTAAAATATAATTTATTTAAGACTTTATTGTTGTTTTGTGTAGATGACTACATTTTGTTCCTTTCGATGCTAAAAATGAATTAGTACATTTGGGCCAAGTTTTGTGATGTGCTTTTTAATGGCTACGATGTGTAAAAGTAGGACTTCTCAGGATTCGTAATAAATGAGTATCGGTATTCGTACTGGTAGTCAAGCTTACCCTCCCTAATAATTTACTGAGGACAGAAAAGCCTTTTCAAACTTTAAGTTTACTTTATCTTCTGGTTGAACTATTGTATACTAAAACTATTGTATTGAAAAAGTTTTATTAAGAAAACGTTTTTTAGCTGAAAGCCACTTCCTCACTTTGCCCAAAAAAACTGAATGGCTAGTGGGAAACAGGCTATTTTGCCAACTTTTTTTAATGAAATCTCAGGATAATTATCTATGATTTTGTGACCGAGATAGGAGGACTGCAGTTGCACGAATGCAACTACATAACATGTCCTGCTGTAAATGTAGATTCACACACTGGTACATTTTAACTTCTGCAATTTTGCACTGTATTGTAGAATTTGAATATAAAAGCTAAATAGTCGTATGTGGTACATGTACGATGTACACATGCACAATATTACTTGTGTTTGTCTTTAATAAAGACTTGACATTTCTTATAAGCTATAACGTTTTTTAACAACATGCCCCCCAAAAGTACCCCCCATCCCCCAATAGAAAAAGTATTTAGCTTTTTGAAAGTACTGATAATGGTCCCTAAAAAGTATTAATTCCCTGAAAATAAGGGCTACTCCAATGGAGTATTTCCTCAAAGACAATAGTCCATGCATCTTCAAGTAATGGCCCCCAAAAATGCTAGTGTTTTAAAAGTAATGATCTTTACCAAAAAACCCAGTGATCTCAAAAGTAACATCCCCCAATGGCCATTTTTGAATGCACGAAAAATAGGGGCTGAGCACTGTATTTGGATTTCTGTATGGTACTAAACAATTACTTTGTGGTTTTTGTGTTTGGATGGCCTGATCCAAACACGAGTTTCGACCTATCAGAACATGCATACTATACATGTTGTTATATAATTTATGTTTGTGCAATTTATTTCAGTGAATGGTTTTAGCAGTGATGGTATAACGACAGCTGGCGTACAATTACAAGAACATGTAAATAGATTTCTTAAAAGTGAGGAAAACGCCATGATTGAGAGGATACGTATATACACTGAGGAACAGAGGAGGATATATACTGCTGTACAAACACGAGCTTATAGTGATAAACGAGCTATGTTAAGGTGGGCCTAAATATCTGGTTATTTTCGTGTTTTGCCGTAAAATAGTGATTTCAGCTATGATTAGCTGTTTGAAATTCAAACAAACAAATAAATGAAAATAAAGGAATAAATGAGTAAAAGCATATATAATAAACAAATGGGTAAATGAATAAGTAAAGAAATTGATAAGTGAATAAATAAACTAATAAATGAGTAAACATGTAAATTAATAAATCAATAAATAAATTGATACAGTATATGGTAAGTAAATAACTGAACAAATGAATTGATTGATAAATGAGGATACACATGAATAAATAAGTAGAGAAATAAATGAGTAAATAGACAGATAAACAAATGCATTGAGTAAATACTGAATGAATTAATGCATAAATCATTAAACGAACGAACGAACGAATAGATCAAGAAATGAATAAAAAGTTACTAATGCGAACACAATACGATGTTTAATTTTTATTGTAGTATTTTAAGACGAGCTGCTGAAAACAAAGTTCAAGAAAGTCTATCAGATGCAATGGCTGATTTAGAATTACATTCTTCAACCCCTGATGAACGACCATTACATGCAACAGGTACAAGACATTGAAACGTTTCAATCAAACTCTTGCAATTATCTTTTATGCACAACGTTTGACATCAGTGACTTAACACACTACAATGTGCTACAACTTATACACAACAGCAATGAAGAAAATACAAATCTATACACCGCTTCATTCTAGTAAATATCGATGAATGCACCGTTTATGGTGTAATGAAGAAGACGAAATTTTATTTTTTAGATTCTTACAAAGATATTGATCGTTTTTTACATTTTCTTTATGCATTTTAATGAAATATTAATATTTGTTAGGTTCTGTAGACAGTTCTTCGGAGATGAGAATATTTCAGACATCAAATTCATCTTGGAACGCCAGAGAGAAATCGCATGAAATGGATACTATAGATCCGTTATTTCAAACTGATGAAGATTTTCCACCTTTTTTTGATTCAGATGAAGGAGAATCCAGCGGTATGTACTTTAAGTTTGTACTTCATTTAAAATTAGCCATTCTCATGCGATGCGACTAGGCCTTAAGGGCGTCTTCCACTACGCGAATTTGTTCGAGCGAAATATAAATCTAGCGACATGATTGGCTTGCTCTTGACTTTTTTGCAGGGAGTTATTTTGCTAGCCAATCACGTTGCTAGATTTCGCTGGAAAAATTCCGCCTAGTGGAAAAAAAGGCAAAGATACGCCATTTTTGGCTGGCAAAATAATTGAATTAGGCAAATTTTGTTTTATTGAAAATAGAATATAACCATATTTCTCTTTTTTTGTAAGCCTGAGACTGGTACTAACTCTGTGTGAAATTTCAGCAATAGATTTTAAAATTTTGCCAATAAAATACGAGATGAAAATATGTAAATTTTCGGTGCGTATTTAGGTAGAAAAATTTTGCGATTGCGCATCCCTATATGTCAGCTGTCAAAATTTTGAAGCCATCGCGGCCATCTTAGTACTCCAACTTCGTGACTGGTTACCATAGTTTTGATTGACCGAAAATGTTGTGGCGGCCATAATCAGTGGTGGGTTTCGGCAATTCTGTTTTTCTGTAACTTTTGATGAGTGAAAACGTAAATTCGGAAAAACTGTAGGTTACCAATTATTTTCTCCCTATGCTTAACACGAACTTCCTACCTTTTCCCATGATTTCAATAATTATAATCCAATGTGCAGTAAGGTACCTTTTTTGGCAAATATGTCCACCTTTTTTGAGATTATCGCCTCCAGGCGAAAAGCCGTAAACAAGGTACCTTTTTCCAGCTTGTCGCATTAAGCCGAAAAGCGGAAAAAATGGTACTTTTTTATCAACAGCAATTCCCATTTTGTACTTAATATATAATCTATAATAATTTTTCGGCGCCAAAATTCGTTGCTTCGCACTGCTTGTATCAGTATGGAGTATTTAGAGACAAATATTGAGCAATTTCGAATGTGGGTAGAACAAAATTATACTCATCGTATGATCAGCGACATGCTAAAGCAAAATTTTCCCGAGGTAACGAGAGGATTTTCAGAGAGAAATATACGACTATTTTGCTCGCAACATGAAATTCATAAGAGAGGAGACTTGGAAGTTATCGTTTTGTCGAGGAATCGGTGCGCGAGGTATGTAGCTAATAACGAGGAACAATAACACGTGAATGCTTTGTAGGAATTGATCCACTTGCGCACGATCAGGATCTAGTCACGCAAAGGGACGGAAAATTTTTTGAAAACCACGCATTCCCTGAAATTTTTTACAATATTGTAAGTGGAGGCGGATCGTTGTTGAAAAGAGCCATCGTGCAACAGACAGCAATGTATTTTGGCGCCGAAAAATCATTATAGATTATGTATTAAGTACAAAATGGAAATTCCTATTGACAAAAAGGTACCATTTTTCCGCTTTTCGGCTCACGCGATTAGCTGGGAAAAGATTTTTTGCTGCTTTTCGCCTGGAGGCGATAATCTCAAAGAAGGTGGACATATTTGTCAAAAAAGGTGCCTTTTTGGAGGTTAGATTCAAATTATTGAAATCATGGAAAAAGGTAGGAAGTTCGTGTTAAGCTCGGTGTTAAGCATATGAAGTAAATAATTGAAAACCTAAAGTTTGTCCGAATTTACGTTTTCAATCATCAAGATGTACTGAAAAACAGAATTGCCGAAACCCAGCACCGATTCTTTTGATAACAAACTGCACCCTTTGCCTTCAATAACTTCCGGCATGCCTGATCCATCGACTGTGCCCCGGAAGCCCCCTAACAGCACATTGCCTTTGGTACACAACTCTCTGAGTATCTTCTACTACAGTCCAAGCAATAAAAGCCGTACAAAAACCAAACTTGGAAGCAGAAAACCAGTCAAATGCGAACTTTTTCTTGCGTTGTAAATCAGTTAATACGGCAAAAAATTTCCAAGACTGGGCAAAATGTAAAAGAATGCAATGCGCAAGTATTTTTAGTCGACAGGACGCTGTTTTCTTTTTGACAACTCTTATAAACGAGCTATTAAAATACGCGTTTTTTTCACATTTTCTAGTAAAGTTTATAGGCCGGTCCAGAACAGCACACCTAGCACGCTTTGTTATTATATTACTTAGCAGAAGGTTAAGGTAAAGAATATGCACGAGTACGAGAGGGGAGCTTGCATACTTTCAAGGGATAAGTCACAATGTGTTGAAGCATGCCATTCAACACCTCTGCCTAGCACACCTGCAACAGAACAGATGGACATTCATATAAAATTTTTGAAACTATATTAAGTACCCTTGGTATATCTTAACTTTTGATGAGAATTAAACTAGAATATCTGCTCGAATGCATTGCACTAAAAACTACGGTGCAAAATGTTTGCGTGTTTGAATCATAGTGCTTTTTTTGTTAATAAATTATCACATGAAAATTACACTTCAGTTGTGCTGATTGAAGGAGCACGAGATCACACTAATCACTATTGTCCTTCACATTCAGTAATCTATATTAACTTAAACTCATTTTTGCCTACAGAGATTTACCGACAGTGAAAGCCTGAATTGCACCGCGCATTTAAGTGGTCAAGACTAAAGTATCGCGTGGAATTCGAATTACAGCATCAAGTAGGCCACATTGATCCTCCTTTGATAAGATCAAAGGTCATGAAGCGGCTATTTAGAAATGTTCAACGAAAAACAAGAACTAAAAAACTTGTATAAATCACGGAGGCTGAGTAGAATCAGCGCGCGACTTCCTGCAAAAGTTATTTTACTATGTAAGAAAACTAGCACAGCGTTGTAAACTGGCGTGACAATGTTTAGTTTGGGCGGTTGGCAAAATAAGATGCTTGCAATGCCAAAAATGAAATGTATTGAGGTCCTGCGCCGCCACCTTGCTGGGTTCCTGTGATTTACTGATTAGAACATTGACTTACCGCACTAGACGTCGCTAGGATGCTGGTGATTAGAAGCCAAAACAGAGTCATCATTTGCACTAACTCTTTTATCACTCAATGACGGTAAAGCCTAAAGGTATAAGAAAAATTACCAATTGAATGTTTACCAAGTGCGAACCAAGCCACGATACTAAAGGCACGGACGGATACACAGGCAATATTATTGCTGCGATGGCTATGCAGTAGTTATAAAATCTTTGCATTACCGTCAGGAGAGGTGAATTGCTCGCATGCTCTGCGACGGCCACGCAAAACTTCCCGCAACTGTTGGCGAAGTTTAAAACCATTGAAATTGGGCAATGCAACAGTTTTTCAACCGTTGCGTTACAATCGAGAGAATAATATCGTCCGTGTATCCATGGCTTGATGATCTTTCAACTTTCATTGAAAGACACGCCACCTCAACAATTGAGTTATCAGAAAATCTATTGATTAATATTTGGTCAACATTGCTATCGTTTTTACTATTCAAGAATTATCTATTTCGAAGTAGCTTTTTTCCAGAGCATCTTCTTAAAAGATACAACTTACCAAATACGAGTGCGCAAATACAGTAGGTGTCCAATGTTCACTACACTGAATTATGCTATATCGTGAACTGAAAGAATCTTAAATTAGTTTTCACAACTTTCCAAAAAACATTTGAAATTGTGGGCGCTTACCTCGATTGAAGTGAGTGTTGTTTTTTTTCTGCTTAGTCTTCAACCTTTACTGTTCCGCAGGTATTTCAGATGAAGAAATTAATCAAGTAATCCGTGCAAAGCTGGCGGATACTAAATTCTAACTTCACGCAATCTCAGAATCCAATGGTTCTTTTAAAAATCACCCAGATATGCTATTTTGCAAGAGAAACGCAGTCCAGGCGTCTAGACTCTGAGATGAAGGTCGTTGCGCACCTCGAGCAAAGTCGTGAGAATTTGAAAGCTGTGTCTATATATTTACGAATATGATGCAGATAGTCGAGTTAAACCAATCACAGGAAGTTCCAAGCAATTAGGCACAAAAGGAGGGATGTGTCAAAAGATGGGTGCTGTCAAAGACACAGTAACATGGTAAAAATGTAACACATACCGCGCCCATTTGATGATCTGAGTAATCATGGTAAACTAACACCCAAAACGCAAGCTTCATAATCAGGTCAACGTACCTAAACTTTTTAAAGTATTCGTTAGGTATCTATAGAAAATACTGTTGTCACATCGCACTTTTTATCCTCGTACCTGCAAGTGAAGATCTTTGACTATCACATAATGGCACCGCAAAAGGCAAGTCTTCATTAGTTCCCAGTTCGTTCCTGAACTTTTACTATTTACTATAGAATCTTGATTGAACCCCCCGCCGAATAAAGGAGGGACATGAAGACTTCTAACGCAGCAGTGGTGGGTAGAATCAACACCATAACGTCAAGTTTATTTCACGATATGACGAAATAATGAAACAGTCTAATAAAAATTGACAGAGCCTGACTAGTATAGCCGCGTGCGACAGACAAACCAAACGATTAAAGAGTTTCATAGAGAAAATTTTCTCCGATAAACTTCTTGTAACATTTTTATTTATTAGACACAAATGATATTATCTTAGGCGGAAATCTAGCCTGGATAGAGAGATTAGGCTTATACTAGAACAAATAAGAGTAGGCGATACCCGACCACGAGACATTTCCTGGTAAAGGCTGCTTTCCAGTTACGCGTTTTTGAGACGCACGTAAACGCACGTAAAAGTTAAGATTGTAATAAAACCTATCTTATAAACAATCGCAAGAAGAAACGTCTAGAA
>JAODVM010247280.1:0-12752 GCA_025400095.1 Phenganax marumi | reverse complement strand
AAATAGACAAATGTAACAAAATACACTTCTATTCGATTTCTGTAGAATGGCTTGCATTTTCTGCCAGGCTCCATTTCGTGTGAAAATCCCTGCGCGCGACATTTTCCCATTTCCCCCACGCGCATGATTTAAAGACGCGCATGAAATGGAGCCTGGGGACGAGGCTGGTTGAGGCACGTTTTATTTCGAACTTCCTATACAGAACTTTCCATACGACGTTTCGTTTGTTTTAGTAGTATCAAGTCAGCAGAAAAGCAATATTCATTTCGACGATGCTTTTTGAATGTTCTTGGAGTATTTGATGCGAGTCTTAAAAGAATATATTGACTTTTAAGTTACTTGAAGTGAAGTAATTTGAAATGGACTTCGGAATGATGAGTGTTTACAGAACTGCAATTTCGTGTTTTGAAATTAGAAAGAACGTACCGCACGAAGACAGATTGAAGCAAATTCTTCATAAGTATTTGGCTATGAAGGTTGACTGCTGTTAACTTGGGTGTTGAAGTATTTTATATATAACACAAGTTTTGACTGCCCATGATCAGCTAAGGCGTGGTGATATTTACAATATATTAAGGTTGGTTATTATTTACTGCATTTATATACTCTGGCTAAATTGTATTCTTTACTGAAAGATCGTCTAAATGCTATGAAACTTTATGTCCTTTTAATACTTGTACTTAGTATAATATTAGAGTATTGATTTTTTCTGTTATGCTACACGGTATGCCTATCAGCCTACGTTTATGCTGTATCTGTGTGGCTCAGTATTGGACTAGCCATTTTTGGCATAAGTTCAAATAATTTTTTTCCCTTTTCACGAGAAAAACAAAAGATCAGGAAGTTGCTTCCAATGTCTGTTTGATGTGAAAAGTTGATTTACAGTAAACTACTAGTACTCACTACACCTCACTTGTTGTACTACCTCTGTTATAACACCAGGCATTTTTACTTATTTGGACTGACCCCAGTCAGTAGAATATCAAGAATTGGGCTGGGTAATATAAGAACATATTGTGCATAAATGCAATCCCAGGCTAGTGGTTATTTTCTGAGGTCTTGAGTGTGGTTAACTGGTACCTAGTACAATACGCATCCATTTATAAAGATTTTCAAGTTATGTATTATCGAGATCGCTAGAGTGGTAAATTGGTCTCTTGACTTTTGCACTTGTGGAATTGATATTATGTATAAGGAACTGTTTAGGTGCCAGGTGATGAACGTTTTTTGTTGGTACTGTGTGATGAAGTTTTTATTTTGAGCAGAGTTTGCAAAATACTTTTAATGTAAATTTATGTTAAATTTTCAACTTAATTTTACACAGGTACTGCATAGGAGCATATGTCTCTTTACATTTTACTTTACAAATTAATTGGAGGAAGTTGTCAGGACTTTGTGTAAATATAGAGACGTTCAATCAGTGAAGTTAAGGAGCTACTGTATTGTGGAATGTTTTTATTTCAACAAGTAAAGCTTTCGGAACTGCAAGAATCAATTAATTAGTTACCAATATTTTTTATCTTTTGAACAAAATACAAAGATATGTTGCACATTAATCAACAAGTCAGTATTAATGCTTTTTCAAAAAGTGCAATGGTTTTGTTCTGCTTTTAATTTTGTGGAAGTTGTTTGGAGCTGCTTAAGTTTGAATATATCAAGGCAAAACATCCTGTTAAAAGATTACCTTCAAGCCAATTAATTTGAAAATTTTCTTAATTTTCAGGTTTTAAATTTTTTTGAGGAAAAACGATGTGTTATCGATATCAAAGGCTCATTTTAGGTCAAAACATAATTACTACCAGCAAGTTTAATCCACAGCCAGTGTTGTTGTGATAGGTTTGCAAATCATGGGAAACTACTTCACAAGGTTACCATACAGAAACTACGGGTATCAACCTGAAAATAACAGAATAGATACTATGAATCTTGTCCGAATAAATGAACCCAAAATGGTTCCTTCGTTTAATTATTTCAATTTGATGGACGTTTCCACTGTTTCAACTTCCAAGAAATTGCAGAGTGAATGCAAGACAGACATTCTCATCAAAATGAGGAAATGGAAAAGAATTAACAATTTTTATTATACTCCATTTGGTACAAAGGAGATTTCAGACAACAGCAGCAAGATTGCTTGTGTAAGTAAATTTCCAGAAAATCCCTACCAACCAGAAGAAGAAGACGGTATTTCTAGTTTTAAATTGAATAGAAGACCACCTCAGAAGAATTGCTTCTTCAAACAGTGTCAAGACCGGCCTCTTGCAAGCTGTGTTTATCAAAGGCTAGATAGTGGTTTTGAAGACACACCGGTTAAAACAGATACACAAGTGGACTTAGACAGTTTCTATTTTACTACGGTCGTTGATATGGTTGACAGGCAGAAGTCCTGTCTTCACAAACAGGAGTTGATTTGTGGCATGAACGGTCGTTGCCGAACAGCTGTATCGTTTTTTGTTGATATAAGAGATCCATTAGAACAAAAACCAATTGATGATAAATGCAGATTCATGGCTTGTGGTGAATGTGATTCAATGTTAAGTGGCAGTGAAAGTTGCTCGGATGATGATTTTGTTGTTTTTGATGACCGTGTTTCTGAAGAGGGGGATGGCTGTGGGTTTACTGTGTCTATCAGTGCTTGCATTCCGACTGAGTTGTCTTGTTGTGTTAGTGCAAATTCTACAATAAACACAAGTGTTGATATCTCTCTGAAGACTTCCTCGAGTACCTGTGCTAGTGCAAGATATAAACCAGATTTTAAAACACTAAATGTTGTCTCTGTCAAAAACAACAGTCCTTCCTGTGATTGTACTGCACATAAAAATAGGAAATGTTGTACCGAGGATCCTAACTTGAAAGACATATCTAGAATTGAAGTAGTGCCGAGCAAAGTAGAAACGGCTGAGACTTTTTATTCTACACCTCCAAAGAAATCCTGCAAAAAGGTTTGTTTCCAAAATGATGAAGGTCTTGTTGTTGTACACCCAATGAGGCATTGGGACTTTGCGTACAGGGCAGCTCGTAAAGGACCGTGGGAACTAGCTGCAGTTGATAGGTGTCGATTTTTGCGCCGAATCAAAGACTTAGAGTCGATTATTAGTCCATGTTTACGACGGAAACTGGAAGCAGTACAAAAAGCGTAGTATATTTTAATATGTTGAATTTTACGGTAAATTTATTTGGCAGTTATCAGTTTATGGGGATCCAATAGAATGAAAAATAATACATTAATATAATATATATTACCTATCCAGAATCTTACACATTTGTGCGAAAATAAAAATATGTTAGGTTACTTCTGCTGAGTGAATGTAATGATATCGAAACAAATTGTCTCGGCTAAGCGAGTTGACTCGCTAATCGCATTCTGCCGAGTTGAACCGGTGAAGAGAAAAGAAAAGTTTACATGCAGACTTGCACTAAATAGGCGCGAAGCTGTCAAGACAATATTTATATTAAATCCACTGCCAACAGCTTTTTGCGTAAAGCTCCATTAGGTCAAAGTTGCGAAATATGGAGGAATCAAGTTTAGAATTCTATTTCTAGGTTGTTTTTCAGGCAAAATTGTCAACGTATCATGAAAATCTTTTAGACTTATAAAAGAACGAAATGCAGATGTTGTTCTTGGTAACTATATGGAATGAAAAACTCTAAACCATTTTCACCTACAAGGAACTCTTCGAATGGCTTAAGTTCAGAGAAAACAATTTGCTTGGAAGTTCAGTTTCTATTCACCAAAGGAACAAGTCTACTCTACTCGCTCTACACCTTCAGAAAACTTCGCCATTTCAAATCGGCGGGAAATCATCACGTGATCGATGTCTATGGAAAAGTGTCGAGGTTGCATTATCGTAGATATGATATGATTATAATAATTGGTGAAATAAAACAACCTTGCGGAGAAAGCTGTATTTCGCAATTTCTTACTGCCTATCGTATGATAAGAGTTACCATATTCACGGAGTAATTTTAAGTTCACTTTTGTGTTACATTACCTCCCATTCACATTTGGACTTCTCCTTTTCGATATTCAAATCTGAGCATGTATATGACTGATCAAAATAAGGTTAGCCGGACTTTCATCCTTGAACCATCAACTCTCAATCTTCAAAGTTTCATAGTGACGAAAAGCAAGCATTTGGAGCCGTCTAACCCACAGGCCACAGTCTGGTGATTATAATACAATGAAAAGTTGCAAATGGTACGCTATTAAATGTTAGGCCAAACTCCGAAACTTCATTCAAACTAGTATATGCATATGCTTGTTTCTTTCCGTTTCGCGCGGAAAAGATTTACAATAGTTCGCCATTGCCCCTGAAAATATCGTTTCGCGCGTTGACTTTCTTTTTTCGAACAATTTCTGGTCGACTGGTGCAAGCAAGACGGGTAAATCACTAGTTTTGGGGCGTGTTTTTCGGCGCCCAGATGTAAGTCTATTTTACAATGCTCCATTGATTTCCCGCGCGAAGTCATTAGTTTTCACCACTGACATATATACATCTGGACTGCTTGCTCCTATGCTTTCTGACTTGACGCTTGCGTGGTCAATTAAAAGTGACGAAGGCTGACGAATATGAGAGTATTTCGACATCGCTGGCTCTTAAATAAAGTCATCAATACAGGTCAGCAGCCGACTTCATAAGCAAACACTCTCATACTCTCGGCCATCTTGGACCACGCTTTTTGATGCCAAGCCAGCAGTCCAGATGTATATATGTCAGTGGTTTTCACATAAAAAATGACAAATCATATTAAAAGTGACGATCCATGTTTCTTGCCGGGCCAAGCCTCCTTCGCGTATTTTTTCTTCGGCGCCTCTTGAGGGATGGAAGGCACGAAAGTATTTTCATGTGGCGCACTTCGATCCACGTCTGTGTATTCTGGACCCTCTACATCCGGAGCTGCCGTTACTCTACTTCCGGTCTGCATCGGATGTAGAGTATGGTCATGTTCGTGACCAAGTTCCGGAAGGTCCGCGTAAAGTTCATCATTGTAAGCAAAACTGTTCATTCTTTTAGTAATGCTTTCGGTCATGCTGCCCACTCTGGCTCCTTGGCGAGAATCCTGAATAAACGCATCATTTTATTACACATTTTACTAATTTTAGGTAAATCTCCATGAGATTCTATACAAAGCCGTGTCAGTAAGATTCTTATAGTTTTGCATGGCGAAAACAACAATGTCAGTATTAGTTTGAGGGGACAAGTTGCCTTCTCGATATTTTTTGGATGATAGATGCTTAGTTGCTCAATATTGCTTAGGCATCTCTGCAACCACGCCTTTAATATATTTTTAATGACCTGTCTTTAAATGAAGAGGCGCTTAGCAATTGTAAAACACTTGCACATTTCAGTCGATTCATTAAGACGAAGTGCTTATAATTAATGCTAGTTCATTATTATCAGAATTATGTAAACAATTGTTGTATCGGTGGAAGAAGATAAAAACTTCTGTGTCCGCTAATTACATATTATTAATACCTTGACTTGCACAATACTTGTCTGAACCATGTTACGAAATTTACCAACTGAAGGGTCAACATCTTCTGCAAATTCAAATATACATTTATATTAGAATGACCTAGGAAAAAATACATCGCCACGCTTGTCCGCCAACTTTAACCGATTTTCACGGTAATTTTGAAAGGCACAAAATAAAACTCCTCGGTTTTTCTTATATCATTGTGTCTAATCTTCAAACGTTACGGAAGCCGAAACAGACGAGTAGTTTATGTCTCATGATTACGGAAGCCATATTAGAAAATGCGCAAACGTAATCAACAATGAAAAATACATTATCAAAAGAAAGTGTTGTAGAAATGGTATTTCCATTGGTTGGCGTAAAGAATCATATAAATCTATGACGAAATACATCATCTTTTTATCCTCTCTCAAATCCTGACCAACTGACATATAGCAGTTACTACGGTAAGCTGCAAATGAATGCAAATATTAAGAAAGTACCTGGATTAATGATGTCATAGCCTTCTTTAAAAGAAATTCCATGAGAAACTCGCCTTCGTTTTAACTTAGGTAACGTTGCGCCAGATTCTTCGATTGCAATGGAAGATAGTCGTTTGTTATGCGCCGTGTTAAAATCTGTTAGATCCTTTTAAAAACAGAAAATTGTTTCAAGAGGTGGGGCTAATGCAGTTTAGCGGACACCTTATGCCGCTGACCATCCAAAAAAACAATATTAGATTGCAAAAGCTGAGCCTGCAATCCCACCTTGCTCTAACCCCTGCGGGCTCAGCTTTCGCGATCTAATATTGTTTTTTTGGATGGTCAGCGGCATAAGGTGTCCGCTAAACTGCATTCTAGCGAGGTTTACTCCTCAGATGGCCCTTGACCTTCATTTTGACCTTTCCGTTGACCTTTTTCTTGCTTTGATGTTTTGTTAACAGCAAAAATCAGGGAATTTTAATTGAAACAATGCAGCAAGAAAACAGAAAATTCTCAGAAAACACTGAAATTGAAGAGTTCACTAAAATGGTAAAACTTTTGAATAGAATCAAGTACAAATATATCCAATATTGTTGAGAATAGTATTGCAGTGTTGCCAGAGTTTCTGAATGATGTTCTCTTTAATTTAGATCTCTGTAGTGCAGTCTTACTACACGAAATTAAAAAAGATAAAAAATGATATGGATCATTTGGACGACAGATTAGCAAAGTTAAAGGTAAACTTTGTCATCGTAAAAATTCTTTAAAAATATTTACGTTGAGAATTGATTTTCATCTTTTCTTTAAACAGAAAAGGTCTTTAAAGTTGAAGGAGAAGCGACAGAAGAAAGATGATGATGAAGCATTAAGAAGAGAACAAGAGTTGGCTTTGGAGCAAGAACTCACAGCCAAACCTGCCAAATAGCTCAACCTAGAGTAACTCTATGGAAGGTGTACCAAATGTAATGTTTATATTTCACTCATCATAAAAAAGCTGTACGTGTCTTCATGCTCAGATCATTGTCTTGAAAGTTGGAAAACAAAGTAGGTTGGTGGGTTAATTTACTGTAGATTCGATTCTGCCATTAGGCAATGTGAACTGTACCTTGAAGGGTTGAATATTATAATAAAATTGTAGGTACACCATGTGTTGTATTTGATTCAAAATATCAACAGATTTTATCCATTTTTACAACTTTAATTAAGCATGAGTGCAACAAAGGTACACTAAGCAACCTTTCTCTCATCTTTTACAATATATGTTTAAAACAATAAAAACTCTTCCCTTTATGAAGTGTTCACAATAGTTTATAGTACAATGGCAGGATTCAGTTGATGTTCACTGCTTGAGCAAGTCATTTTGTATTATTTTGAGTATAACTTTAAATATGAATATCTATAATAGGGTTTGTACAGGACTATATATCTTAGATCACATTTCATGAGGTCTATGTTCACCACTTGGCATGGCCGTCAATACTTCGTCTAGCAATTGCAGGGCTCTGTGAAGATGAATCTCGATCCAACATGGTGTATCTTTGATACTCTTGCGAGGATAGTCTGGACCCCAACCTTTCACAAAACTCATGCGTAAAATACACAACCGACGAAGATCGTCAACGCCAATGCCTAAAACGAAGATAAGATTTGGACTTAATTAGACCCTTATGTTTTCATAATTTCCTTGTGACTTGACACCTGCATGACAAATCACATGTTGACTCACCTGTTCCTAGCTGGGAAATGGGCATCAGAGCACCAGGTCCAACACCACTTGCAACTGCAGCTGCTTGTGCTGCTGCGGCCGACTGAGCTGCATGTGCTTGTTGACGGATTTGTCTGAAACACTGGCCAAGATCAAAGACTTTTATATAAGCACCTGGGTAAATCTTGTGTACAGCATCACCTGGTGAGCGACCTGACTCACGGTCAAGATAATAACTTTGCACAAACACACTGTGCTCACTAAGACATCGTACCCAAACGTCACCTTCACCACGGACTTCTAAATTCACTCCTTTCCCTATAGCAATATCATAACACACCATAATATTACACAGTATTCAGCAAGCAGCTTTCACCCTGGAACATACTACTGCTGTTATAGGAAGCAAAGTTTACACAACATATTCACTTTCAGATGGGAGTTTCAACAGCTGTTCAATTGTTGTTCATACTCACCAATATGTAATCTTGCTTTCTCACTTGCCTCTGTCCTATGAACATTGGAAAGCTGACCAAGGCAAAACCTATGCCCTCCAGATGGGTCAACATAACCATCAATTGTGACAGAAGAACAATTAGATGGTACTTTAAATATTTCACCAACTTGTTGGTCCAATTCAAAATAGGCTATAGATGACCAGTGGTCAGGTGCTAAATAAAAGCGACATAAAACA
This sequence comes from Phenganax marumi, assembly GCA_025400095.1. NCBI lineage: Eukaryota > Metazoa > Cnidaria > Anthozoa > Malacalcyonacea > Clavulariidae > Phenganax > Phenganax marumi. The sequence continues at coordinate 4,417 of JAODVM010247280.1, read as the reverse complement.
CTTCATACATGAACAAGGTTTAATGTGAGTCTTTGTTTTGCTACTTACGTGGGTGTTTTGATATTGGGCCTGGCATGTCACATTCTGGGACTTGTTTTTGATCCCCTAGGGGGAAAGAAAACTAGACAGTATAAACATCTCCATCTCCATCATGAAATTATGAGACTTACAATACTGGATTGTACTGGATTGTGGAGCATAACTAGGCGTGCTTGGCTGTTGACCAGGCCAGCCTAAAAACAAAACAAAAATATTAAATTTCTAAACATTCGCATGATTTATGTCATTACAAGTTTACTATATATTAGCATATGCATGACCATACCAATGACTTGACCATTCACAGCTTTTCCATCGACAGACACTGCGTGAGCCATGCCTTGACCATCTAGAAATATTAAATATGAAGCTCATCTCATCAACTATCTAGTTAATAATTCATCAGACATGAATCTTACCGGGATAATGATGGTTAAAGCCGTCGGGATGAGCGTCAGGAGTGTGAAAATTTGCATCTCCTTACAAAAGTTCAAGTTAATACATTAAATAACACACTGTCTATAATGCAAATATAACGTTGAACTTACCACGAGTTATGGACAAGCCAAGGTCTAAAAAGATAAATAGATGAATTGAAAACATGATAGACTTTAATTGTACTCTTTTTTTATAAGAACCAGTAAAGATATGCCAAAGCTCACTGTTCTTATTTTTGATGCTGATTTCAGGCTCAAAATGTTCTCAGCTTGTTGATATCATGCACTCTTTAGGGGTGGCATCACGTAGGATTAGGTTTAGGATTAGTCTTAAGATTGGTTTTAGGATTACAGTCAATCTTCGTGGAGTGCAAATAGTATTTGTTTGATAATACTCTTTTATACATTGTTTCAACTGTATAAATGGTAGTAACAAGCATAATGAAAGTCAAAGTTATACAAAGCACTATTATAAAAATTATATTATCTCATCAGCTGCAATTTCTTCTTTTGTTCTAATTTTTTGGCATAATTCAGCTTAAGTGTGCTTATTAAATTGGTTCTTATAAAAAAGAGTGTCACACAGCTGCAGTCAAGTGTAGGGAAATAGATGTCATTGCTTTGTACGGGGGCGACATTGCATTGAGGGTGTCGGTACTCAGTGAACGGGGGCAGTGTTTGACATGTAATTAAGGCTATGTAAGCCAGTGTTATGTAATCAAGCCATAAATAACATCAGGTCCCTTCTCATGATACAAGGAGCATAATTGCAACAATGCAAACATCCTATTATTGCATAGTTTGAAGTGAGGGATGACATCAAAGATCAATTGACCACAGAAATGAGAAATAAACAACCTCTAACTGTCTTTAGGCCGTAACTGCAACATTTCAAGAAACCTTTACATGGTAATTATTTAAGCACATACACAATATGAACAATAACTTTAGCATGCTAATGATATTAACAACACAATATGTTATATTTACCTGGTGAAACAACCCTCTCGTAGTGATAGGGATTAACACAAACATTATCACACTTTAAATCAAAAGCAAAACGACAAAACTGAACGTGTTTCAGTTCGTTTTTGTGTAGATCTGGCCATCGCCATATCCTGGCATATATGACATGAGGGAATCCCTTTCTTCCCGCCACTTGGAGTCGACCATCCAATGTTCGTTGTATTGTCACGCACTTTGAAGGATGACTGCCATTTGTTGTGATAGCTGTGATTAAAGATTCTAATTCATCTCGTTTCTCCTTCAATTTTTTCACCAATGATTCTATAGCTCTCTTGGCAAATGCTTCGGATTCACCTCCTTGTCTATGACACATCAAACTGTGCACGATACTCATACACGCATCTGAACTTGTTGGTGCCAGAGCCATGATTTCTGCGGGATTTACTCGGATCTTGTATAACAATTAAACCAGGTTTCCCTGAGTGATTCCCTCGTATATGCTTGATTGAATTTATTACTCACATTTCTTGTTGTGAAGAAGTTGAAATCTCGGAAAATGCGACTGTTAAACTGCCACTATCAAGCCACTTGTTGTTCCTTTATAGTGCGCATGCTCCCGGCCGCAACCTGGTGACTAATGTTTACAAACAAGAGAGAGTAATAAATCGTTTGGATTTGGAAAAAAATTGGTTTCTTCTTCAAATAGCAAGCTTTGAGCCTATTGCAGAAACTGCTCATCTTCTACACATTTTAAATTACAACAAAACATCATTTTAACGCAGCTTTTTCTCAAAACTTGTTGCATACTTGACGTTTTCCACCATTATCATGGAGGTCGCCGACTCGCGTGTATTGTCATTTCTAGCAGATTCATTCAGTTCATTCAGTACACAATTCATTAACGTATTTCTGTTAATTTCAGGATAATGTGTCGGAAGTGTCCTGTGGTTCAGTCATTTCTCTGGTGAGTAGAAGGTGTAAAATAAACGTATTTGCCAATTTTGTGAGCAACTGAAATGTTACATTGCCTTTCTCAGCGTTAAATCATTCTATACGATTGTTTTACTGACAAATCGCTTTTCCAAACGTCAGTTTACCAATGGGCCTCCTCCTAATTTTGCCTAAACAGTACCTGTACCACGATTCATTATCCATTTAGCCTTGCCCACCCACCTAGAGTCATGCCCAGATGCTGTTTAAGTGGACATAGTTTACTTCCCTTCCAGATTCGTAGCTCTTTTAATTTGTTGTGCTGGTTGACATCTTTTGTTTTGTTTAGGAAAGTGTGGAGGAGCAAGGTGAAGATCATACCGTCTTTAAATCTATACGTACAATTACTTTTGATAATAATCAAAAAGTTCATTAAAATTTCTGAATGTTTATTTTGCCAGGAAAGCCTAAATGTAATAGGAAGTTCAAAAGTAGAGGTACAAAGTACTGGGTGTTCTAGAGAGTGTGCAGTTTTAGTTTTTTTTTAGAACATGTCTCATCCTGGTCTATTTTTTCTTCCAAACATATTTTCAGGTCACTCACCTTACATGTCTCGATCCTCAGGAGGTACAGCTACTAAGAGTTGTCAAAAATGGAAGACTGGTCATGAGGCTTGGTCCACTGCTATCAGAAATGGTTACCCTGGTGTGTTCCATGTTTCTCTGATGGAGAAATTTTAAATTTTTATCAGTCACTATTTAGCGTAAAAGTGTTTGTTTAATACATTGCCAACAGCTATAGATTCTCTCCATACAAATGCTAAACATAATTATATAATTTGTTAAGGAATCAGTTCAGAAAATTCACCATCCAGCTGTATGGCTTCATCTCAGATTCAACAGAAGTCTAAGCCAAAAGCATACTCAGTAAGATTACGATATGCTGCAAATGTATATGAATGTAAATGAAGTGCTAAAAGATTTTTCATTTTTAATAGAGCCACAATCCCCTTCTCACTCCTGGTCCATTTTCTAGAGGTATTGTGTAACTTTTCCCCTTGTCTGCTGAAATTCACTTGTGCATTTAGTTCGTAACAAGGTAAGTGGCTCAATTTTGAAAATTCTCACTGGATTCTTTCGGAATGATTTCTAGATGAACATGTTCTGGCGAGTGGCAAGCCGGCTTACAAATCTCAGGAGGATTATTACGACGAAGTGTTGGAATTGAGACAGGTACCAATGTTTATAATGCTGAACACCTGTCATACTTTTTGGATGGTAAAACATTACTTGGTATTTTTCAGGTTATCAAGACACTTAAAACGGATAACAGAGTCCTGAAAACAAAACTACAACGAGTTATGCAAGAAAATGTTTTGAAGGTTGAGTGATTTTTTAGTAATGAACTGAATGAACACACATGGTTGCTTCACCTTGTTTGATGAATAATATTCTTCATTTTTTTAAGGATCGTCAAATCAAAGATTTTCTAAATCAAAACAAACAAGTATGTATTACATGTCATTAGTGCAACTGACAGTATGGCGAGGTAGAACTTAATTTATCTCTTTTAGCCTGAAGAGTTAAGACGAACTCTAACGAACAGACAAGCAGATTCCAGTCCTGTAAGTAATAGTACTCAGTTGTTGTTTTTAGTGCAAAGTTTCGAAGAAACATTGCAGTATTGTGATAAGTGGCGAAAATTCACATCAGTCAATCATGCAGTCATGGTGTAAACTTTCCACGGGGTGTATGCAAGTATTTCTCGTGTGTATTTCTATTAAAATGTAAAGCAACTCCACAAGCACATACCCCCATTTTAGCTGAAATTGCCATCGAACACGTGCTTTACAGTGACATATTGGGCGGACTTTTTTGACGTCCCAAAAACGTTTTTCCGCGCTATTATGCAAATTAGGACGTTTTTTGACGTCATAAAACGTCCTAATTTCATAATAGCGCAAAAAAAGTTTTTATGACGTCATAAAACGTCCTAATTTGCATAATAGCGCGGAAAAACGTTTTTATGACGTCATAAAACGTCCT
>JAODVM010247169.1:0-12756 GCA_025400095.1 Phenganax marumi | reverse complement strand
TAGTATTGTTTGGGGGACGCGCGTCCCCCAAAATAATACTAAATTATACTAATGTCACAAATTCTAGAAGCTTGTCACTTTAATATATTGATCCACATGCGGTCAAACTTTCTACACTTATTAATTCTAAGCTGCTCTTTCGACTAGAAAGGTTTATTTCTTACTCTTTTCACTTTCTAAAACTTGCTTCCAGTACATTTGCAGTTTTTGAAGTGGCTAATTGAATCGGTGGCGACAACATTCCATGAAGTTTCCATATATCGCCAACATCGCAGATCTCTCATGGGCGACATGCAAGAAACGGACTTTTCACCTCCATTAAGTGTGAATCCCTTATCAGTGTCCATCCCTTTTATTTTAATGTTTACTACTATATTCAGTCTGTTTGGAAGCAAGCAGTAGTTATTCCTGTGTTGTTTTGGTCTCACCTGTTGTTAGATTTAGACATGTAGTTGTTGTAGTCTCAGTTGGGGCTTTCCTAGGGTTTGTGATTATTATGATCACACTCCATTGGTAGTTTGGCCACAGTCATTTTATGTCAGTCAGGTGTCACTCAGGGTGGCCTGCATTATCTGCTTGTGTGTTGCAACCAGTTGGTGTTGCCAGAATAGTTGTAGTGAATACACTTGGTAAATTCTTGTGCAAGGTTCATTTGGGAGATTAATGCCATTCTCCATCTTGGCTGCTTATTTCGTGGAGGTGCACTGAGCATTCTGTAGTATACTTTCCTGCAGCGGGTTTACAGCCACAGTGCGTTTTTAAAGATTGTGCACACTCCACCGAGGCATCGGTAAGAGAGATGGCCTTAATGTTGGGGGGGGAGGGGGGAGTGTTAGAATAGTTGGGTTAAGTCATACAACTTTAAGGTCGCCTGGATTCTATCTGAGTGTCACTACAGTTGACATTTTTATTGGTACTTTCCTTTTTTGTCACAGAGTAGATGAAGCTTTCTATTCAGGGGTTGTGTAGATTTATTAGCATGAAAATCTAGTTTTGTACCATATTTTCCTTCAAAAATCACTGGAACTTAGTCCGCTCTTGAGAGTGTCACTAATGTACTACTTAAGATTGGTCAGGTATTGTTAGTTGTCTGCATTCTTGTTTCACTGCTTCAGTTTATCTTTTCGACAACGAACGTAGATCGAGCTCGACTAGGTATGAAGTTGGTGGAGCAGAAGTGTGGTCTGTAGATTCTGCCAGTCTTCTCTGCTTAACCCATCAAGTGGCAATGCGCCCTTGGTGTGGTTTACTTTGATGCTACCTCTGTCTAACAGCAGTTGATTTGTCTTCTCAGAATGAGACTCCAACAATTACTATATACATGTAATCTTTTGAATTGCAAATAACTACTCCATAAGTACTATATAAAGCAGATATGATTTCCAATCAAGTAAAAATTGATTTGTATACACTACCGTGATGATGCGACAGGGATAAGTAAAGTTTCTGTTAGTTTACTGCTTAGATATAACATAAGTATACTGAATGATGTTCCCATAAAAAAAAATCATGTTATTCCATATTTGGTTATCAAGCCAAATCTTACACCCCATAATTAGTTAATATTTAGCAGACTGTCTAGTATAGAATTGTTAGTATTGATTTTCTTCAATAAAGTTCATCTTTTTTTTTCTACTGGACAGTTCTCATTTGATTAATGATATGTGGTTACTTGTCTCTAACTTGGTTTTACTGAGCTTGATGACAAAATGCTGGTGGTTATGTTGACCAAAGGACGTGTGTGATCTGTATCGTCAGATGACGAACTTGGGTTATTAGACAGGTAGATGTCAGACACTATCGCTTGAAACACTACGCACACTCCGACAAACAGCACAAATATCAAACTTTGGGATTTCTGGAAAAAATATTGGAGGTGAAACTAGGACGACTCAAATGTTTCAATCAATTAATGATAACTAGTGTTTCAGCTACCATTGTTTTACTTACAATATATCCTTTGTGGTACCACCAAGCCTGGTAAAATATTAATAATGATCATTTTGTTGCCAGACAGAAAAAAGTATTCACACATTACTAATTAAAATAACAATGTATAAACACTTCATTACAGTAAATATTTGTTCACTGACCTATTGATCTGGACTAGTTAATTAATACTTACAATAGTGGTTCCAATTACTCCACTTACTAAAAAATATTAAATTGTCAAAAAACAGGTATAAGTATCATTACTATACACTAATTGCATAAGGGGTCGTGCATAATCATGAAGGCAGTAGAATGGCAAATAAAATAGGGTGTAAATGGAAGCTTAATTATTACCTAATAAGTTGACCACCAATAAGTACATCACTGGATCATCTTTTGCTTTTACAAGACCAAATATAAAAGCAACCTTTGGTTACAAAAAGAATATATCAGTAACTGAAAGCGTGTTTCATAGTGAACTGACGAGAAAATCGTTGTGTAGTTGATTTACCAAAAGTGCAAGGAATGTAACACCAAACCATATTCGAAGCATCATAGTCTAGTTGTAATAGGAAAAAATTCTCACGTTGAAATCATACTGAGCAGTTTATACACCCTGACAAGTAAAATTGTCTGCATTTAGTCAGAATGACAGTTTTTGTACCTTTAATGGGCTTTGTTGCCCATAATAGGGTGTTGAATTTTCCTCCATATTTGAATTTTCGTTTGCCTTGAGCATAAACTGCTCCTTTATTGCAAGAAAGCGCAAAATATAATTTCAACGTACGGGGTGCATTTTCATTTTCACCCCTTTAGAAAATACGGGGGGGCGTTTATCGCCTTGCTAACAAAATATGCTTTCTCTTTTCTGTATATGATGAATTAATTCTTCGCAATTTTTCAGCTGAATTAAAATACACTTGATTTAAACAAAACTTTTAAAAATTCTAGAATGTGAAAGAAAAAGGTCGGTTTCTTAAAACTTTTTTAGAGTGTGTGGGGAAAAAATGAGAGTTCAAAGCTATAGATGTATCCTGCACCCCCCTGCAAGTTTGACAGTTCCAGTTTTTGTCGGAGATAAAGATGGACGATCACGACGTGGAAAAGGAGGGAACGCAGAATATTCAAAATGAAAACGCTTTTGGCGATAAAATGCCGTTGTATCCGGACAATTATGATGTGAAAAGAACGGTAGGTTTGTTGTATGAGTTGGATATAGTAGTGCTATTAGTATTATAGCAAAAAATTACTTTAGTCTGGAGTATTTTTTAACGCTCTTATCATTGTACATAGGTACACAACATACAACGAGTTTCTCTCCTTTTAGAGGTTAAAAAAGATGATCTTTTTTGGACTAGTTGGAATAATGGTTGTAGTAAGTTTAATAAATTACAAATTTGTGTTGATGATCTGAACATATGAAAGTGTGTGGCACCAGACAGACTTAGATAAACACTTGATTGGCAACATGGAACTTACCCACCTAGAATTGCCTAGCATTGTCTGAATTGCTACAAATAAGTAAGGTTTGCACTGGAGGGCATTGCCACCCAATGAGTTGAATATTGATTCTGGTGTGATGAGTGTCATCAGATTAACAGCCTTTTTTATAATTTTGCAGATAGCGGTTGCCTTGTCATTTAGCCGTGGAGCTTCAAAGCATGTCTCTTACATTCTTCTGGGATTCAGTATTCTGTGTAAGTGACTCAAATTTTGTATTTTCAATGTGTATGAAGTATGGTTGAGTTGTAATCCTAGTTGTTGTACTTATCTTTTGTATTTCATGCAATTTTGTAGGTGTCACTTTGGTCGAAGCATCCTTGGTAAGTAAAACAACCATTGAGACGCACAAATTTTGCTTTAGTAATGACGAAAGTGGTATGCCGTTTGATGCTGGAGAGTGTAACATGCATATAGCCCTGTGGCTCATACATTTTCATGTCTTCTAGTGGTGGTTGCTACGAGTACAACAACTCGACTCAGAAAAAGAATGGTTCTTGTACTTTGTTGGAGTGTGTATCATAATCGAGTCTATTTTTACGGATGTTTTGCTATTTCATTGATTTCATTCGTTTAAATGACTTGATTAATTGCACGCTCATTGAAGAAAATATATATGCCAATTAATCAAAGTGATAGACAAATTTTACATTTCTGTTCAGGGTGTTTTCATTTGAAAATTAAAAACTTTAAAATATCAACAATTAAGGTGTACTTAATGACCCCTTTGTGTTCCAATAAATGTAATACTAATCAATTTTATTGTTTTAATTTTAACAAATATTTCTTGCATGTTTTGTCACCAGTTAGCCAACATGGCATCCAGCATTTCCATTTGTACGGTGTAAAGATATTATATTGATACGTGAGAGGGTACCGTGCTTTTAAGACCTCGTCATAGTCTCTCGGAACAGCCACAGGTACCCCTAGAAAGTCTATTTTCGCTGTCGGTACGACCATTGATAACGGCAAAGTTTCCCGTTTATGTTCAAATTTTACAAAAATATTATCATTGTCTACAATCCATTTTGGGTAATAACTCTTCAGTACTTTTTGGTGAACACCGTTAAAAGTTCCATTAGTTACAGTCCATCTATAGTAATCCAGTACTGTGTGATTGACTTGGGCTATGAGAGCATTTCGATGAATGCCATATTTTGTTTTAAACTCGCTGTTCATTTGCTTTGGGTCGAAGTTCCAGTTAAAGATGCTAGAGATGTCTGCATCACCGTCCCAAGGGAGTACATCTCCGAAATATACTGCTCCAAGAAGCGTCCCTAACAGACAATATAACAACAACAATAATAATTGACTCTTTCTTATAAGAGAACAACTAGAGTGGAGTTGCCATTCACACTACAGGCATAAATATGCCTCAGTCATGGCCCTAGCCCTAGGACTTAGAGATTGATAATAATAATGATAATAACAATAATAATAATAATAATAATGAAAACTTTATTGAAATATTCTTTTTATATGTATATATTATACAATTGCAAATCTCGCTCAATAAGGTAATTTACAATTGGCTACTTGGATCACATGTGCTAGTTCTATGGCTATATTCAAGTTTATATGTTGCAGTTAGAATTTCATTAAGTCTGGATTCGTCCAGTTTTTGTTACGGCAGCAAAAGATGTAGTAAGTCGACCTTATAGCAATGTTTATAATATTCCGAATTATGTATTTTTGATGATTTTTTTCCACATTCAGATCTTCAAGCATTTCAATAAAAGCAGAGGATTCCTTATCAAAAACACCTAATGCACTAATAGAGAGATTAACGAATTTAACAGACTTGAAATATTTCCTTTGTTCTTTAACAAGTTCTGCATATTTAGATTGTTTACGATTAATTTTGTTGCTGAGGTTAGTTTCGTATCCAACAGTAATAATAATAATAATAATAATAATAATAACAATAATAAATAACGTGCACTATTAAGGCCCGTTTACACGGGTGATTTAGCTTGCGATATTTCTCTTCTTAGCGTATGTGATCGAGTAGGTTGACTGGTGAGTGCACTGGTAAAATTGTTGGACCAAATATAGTCGCGAGCTATCCACTCTTTTACATCATTCAGCTCGAGAAAAATTGCATCAAACATTGCCCGTGGAAATGGGCCTCTACATGAAATTGTACATAGCTAACAAATGCTTTAAGGCTCATTTACATAGGCAATTTGTGACGCGATTTTCTCGTGTTGAACGATGTAAAAGAGTGGAAAACTGGCGAATATACTTGATCCAACAAATTGCAAATGTGCTCGCCAGTCAACCCACTCGATCACATACACTAAGAGGAGAAAAATGGCAGCAAATCGCCTGTGTAAATGGGCCTTTAGACTGCATGCTTATACTTATGCTTCATTATATTATTGTTCAAACAAAGCAAGAGATTGAAAAAATAATATAGAAAGATTTCATTTTAAGCTGAAAAAAGATGTGTAGATATATTACTTGTTTCTAGTGTAAGTCTTTATTTAAGATAAAGTACGGAAGGTAAAAAAATTATCCATGTTGCAGGGGCTATAAGGGGTGATAGATGTACATCTGTGGTGTTCAGTGGCATGTGAAACTCATATCCACAGTCTGGCCTGGGTCTAGTCTTACAATTTGAGTGTGAGTTCTGGGGGCACCCCACTGACCAGCAGTGACTGCATACGTGCCGGGCGTTAGTTCAACATGAACGTCTTCAGACTTCTGTAGCTGAAAATTCACAATATACATAAGTTTTTTTAATTCATTGATTTGCAATGTATTCCAGCATGTAAACTTTGTTACTTTAATTCCCATCTAAAACCACACAATTTCACTTTCAAACTAGAAGTCTTCTTTAAATGAAATAACACTCACTGGATTTCCATAAATTACTGAAGTATATTTTGATTGATGAAATCTCTTTATGTGTTCATGGTCATACTCATTATGATGTGGCAAACATTTGAAGTATCTCTGCAAGACAATTTAGATTAAAACCATTCAAAGCATTACAATGTGAATGCAGAATGCTTGTCTTGTAAAGTTGACACCATGGCACTATTCAACTCACCCTGCATTGTCTACTAGTTACTGACATGTACTGTAGAACGCTTGCAAAAGCATCGTCAATGGTCGTGTGAATTTGTGGATTCTAAGATTAATAAATACACACAGCAAGAAATATCGCTCCATGACACAATCAAAGGTGCTATCCACCGAGAAATGGACACAAATTTGAGGCAAAATAAATTATGTCTTTGCATTTATTTACCTCGTCAAAATTCATAGATTTCTCCGTCGTTATGGGCCAGTCAATCTTTCTTTTCCTCGCTCGTGCTAAAGTCGATGTACTTTGTCGACCAGAACGACATAGTATACAGTTGATTCTTTCCTCTTGCTACACAAGAAAGGTAGTATGATACTGCTAGTTTATACTGTTATAAACATAAACACCGTTTTTATATTGAGTATATTAGATAAATATTTGTCTCGAATTAAAGCGACCAAAGAAGGCGAATGAAAAACGAATAGCAAAGATACTTTACAAGCAAAGAAATCTACCTTATCCGGCATTTAGGAGGTGTTTTCTTCCTCTTTGTTTTGAAGATTTTTTATTCGAAAACAAACGTGAGCAAATAAAAATAAACAAATTTTCGCGGCGTTTTCGACTTCCGAGTGTGCTCCGATACCTCACCGATCATATGCCGACAAAAATTATTATTACTTGCGTACAAATAATTTATACACGTCTTCTAAATTACTTTCATACGTTAGCATAACTTGCTAAAAATTTACATAATTATGTTGTTATGCCAACGGACGCTACGTATATACAATTTTCAATGTTTGGCAACATGCTGTAGTTGTTTAGAACCTAATGAATGGAGTCTTGAAGAGTTTTAAATCCAGGTTTTTGAACGAGAATGGCTAAGCGCAAAGACAGGACAATTTTTGGACGTATATTTGAGAAAACCGTTTGTTTTCTTATTGATACGTCGAGTTCAATGTATCACCAACTAGCCACATTAAAGCGTCATCTTATCGAGGTTCTTAAGAGACGTGCGTTGCTCGTACAAGGTTCTATGTTTAATATTGTTGCATTTAAAGAAGACGCGCGGAAATGGTCAGAGACACTTGTGCAATGCACGCCTGAGACTGTGAATGCAGCGTGTCAGTGGATAGGGGGTTTAAATTGTGGATCTTCAAGGAACACTTTGAGCGCTTTAACTGAGGTATTAGAAACAAGCATTTGATTTTTGTAGTACTGAAACAACAGCGAACACGTAATTATAGAGTGACTAAACTTTACATTTCTTCGATTCGTTGTAAGTGATCAATGAAGAAAAATGATTTCCAATAGAAAATCATCTATGATCACTGATAATGGGGCCAGTAAGACATCGCCGACGAATTACGAGACAGAAAGGAGTTAAGTCTTAAGTCTTTCAAGTATTTTCCTGTTCTAGGCTCTTCGTGATGGTACAACTGAAGCAATATACATTGTTACGAATGGATTGCCTGATCAACGTCCTGCGGTTATTTTAGAAAAAATACTTAGTATATCACCTGGGATACCCGTGCACTGTATCTACTTGAAAAACACATACTCGGACTCGGACCCAGAAGTTTGCGAATTTTTAAGGGATTTAGCAGAGGTAACGCGCGGGTCATTCAATATAGTGGAATTGTCATACACGGGTGAGGTGGGACGAGTTACGCCGATTTATACTCCAAAGACTTCTCACACTCAACATTATGTATGTGATCACATTAACACCGAACCAATTCCTAGCCATTCTAATGGACTTTGCAGCAAATGGATTAAGTCCAAAGATCCTACCTTAGATTCCAGTGCCTTGAGTTACGCCGAGGCGTTGATCGAAGCTCGTGGCTTGGCGCAGTCAGCAAGACTACGTTACTCCACGACCCCTGTAGCATCCTCTTTGATGAAGGGCATCAAAGTGCTCGCCAGACACGATCGAGATGGTCTTTACTACCTAGGAAAAGTTGAGAAACAAGTAAGTATATATCTGCATGAACTTGAGTGTTCACTAAAATGTTCACGCAGATTTAGATTTGACAACGAGTAACTACTCCTTATTGTATTCAAAACGTCAGCTATATATTGTAAGTTTTCTAGAATGCAAGGTACTGGCTGACTCAATCATTATTTCATATTTCACAGGGTTCGAACGATCGTTTCATAGTGAAGTTCGAATCGTGTGCAGGATTACGAAAATCTGTCCCTCAGGAGATCTCAGTTCATAATATGATCTCGTACAAAGATGGTATACGTCTTAACATCTCATTGGGTGACAAAGTTCTTGCACCTTGGCGAAGGGATGGCCGTTATGGTCCAGGAACTGTCCTTATGGGAATAGAGAGAAGAGATTTGCAGAGTGAAGGTACTGACGCTTTATAAGCACTGCGTCATGTATTACCAGAAGCGACGGCCTCAGTTTTTTTTGACAGGTAAACGACAACTACCCACCCTAATCCTTCGCTTTCAGGTTGTGATGAAAATGAAGAGTTGCTGGTAACTTTCTTCAATGGTCAGACAGTCGTACTTCCGCATGGTTTGGCAATACGTATTCCTGAGAAAACATTTGATCGAGTATCTTGCGATATTCTTCTTCCTGAATCACAGAGAAGGAAACAGCAACTGCACGAAGAGGGAAATAGCGCAACTGACACTTTTAGTTCTTATTCACTTCTAAAACGAAGAAAAGATTGGGAGTATTCTAAGCTTGATTTGGTAAAGCTAATATTGTTACTAAATTGGAATTTTTCTTGCACTCTAAAGCAAGATTACGACTACAGTGTAGTTTTTGTTCTTTTTTCTTAGGAAAATGAAAAGTTGAAGGAGAGATTAGATGAACAAATAGAATTGAACAGCAAGCTTCTGAGTGCTTTAGATTTGAACATTGCCAATGAAGACTCGCCAGTGATTGGTACAACGACGACGCGTGATTTAAGAGACTCGCCTGTGATTGGTAAAGCGACTTCACGTGATTTATTGCCAGGAGATTATGATAGCGGAGTATTTTCTGATGAAGAATCTGAACTACACAGTGGAGAGACAACATCTAATTACGATGATCTTTCGTTCACTTCTCGGTTTTCATTGCCACAAAGAAAACCACCTTTAAAATCCGATCATGAAGTAACCTCAACCAAACGCTGGCATTATACAAGCGCAGGCTCACCATCTACCCAGCCTCGTTTCCGCAAAACTGTACTGAAAAAACCGCGCGAGCCTGGGGACAGATTAATAGAACGTCCGACTCATGACGAGTATCAAACGGTTGCCGGAGTTTCATTCCCGGCAGGAACTGGTAATACTCAGAGGGACATTAACTAACTCGATCGGTTTTGAAAGCGCAATTACTCGTCTAACGTAAAAAATTGCCTTTTTCCTTGGTAGACCGCAAATTTGGCGAAAAAGCGCAAGAATGGCACCCGTATCGTCAATTTAACGATAGCAAGAAGAAAGAGAATACATCAGTTGTTTGGGAGAGACAGCATTTAAAACACTCGGAATATCAAGATGTCTCGGGTGTGAAATTCCCTAAGTCTACAGGTAAAGCTACCACAGCTTGTTAATAAGAATTGCATTTAATATTATTCTGTGAAGATTTATCGTCATTTCAAGGTTTGGGTTAGTCAAAACACACTTCAGAAAGTTCTAAAGAAGCGTTTTTCTTTTGTTTTTCAGACAAAAAGTTTACACGAGGTTTGGACGTGAACTGGAGTCCCGATATCGCGTTGAGAAATGCCGAGCGTCAGCGCAACTGGGAAGATGGCCTAGGTCTAGCTGACGAGAAGAGCAACGCGGGATATGCTAATAAGCTAGAACGTATCGAATCAAACAAGAGAAGGTACTTCAAAGAGATCGAGGATAACGTTGCCCTAAAGGAAAGAAAGGAAGCGAAAAGACTTGAATTTCGCAGGTAAGACTAGTGAATTATTCCTTGTCATGGTGTACCAACCATTTGAAGAGACTTCACAAAACGCTTGCACATCACACGACGCAACTTAAGTGCTTTGCACTACCCCAAGGAACAAAATAACAGAACGCGAAGAAAAGTTAGCAGAGAACGAAGCGGAACAAGAGAGAGTTAAAACAGCAACGATGGAAACAAGACGATCAAAACAAGCAGAAATAGCACGACACGAAAAAGACAGAACTGAGCAAACCGAAAGATGGAAGAGAGAACGTATAGAAGCAATGAAGAAAAGACTAGTGAAGTTTGCCGAAATTGAAGGCAGCCAAGAAATAAAGAATGATTCAAGAAAAGCTCGAAGAGAGGTGAAATATTGGAATAAAACTATCAGCTGTATTTCTCAAAGGTAAATACGACTAAATTCTGTTTATTCTCCCCCAGGCTTTTCTGCGTCGTAAAGAAACCGAGCGTAGAGAAGAGTTCCACGACCGTTTACGAGAGGAATGGCGAACGGAGGACGAACGAACCGAAAGAAACCGACGATATAACGAAGCGACGCAAGACAAACAAAATATTCGAAAGCGAAATGCCGAACGGGAAACAGAAACTAGGTTTTCCACTAAACTAGAACAAAACGAGAGATTAAGAGCCAGCATCTTGCCTTAGTGATTTCACTGCTTAATATAGGCAAGAAAGTATAAACATATTTGCATTCGTCCAAAGAAATTGCAGTCGTATCGACTTGACTTCGTTACTGACAGTGGTTAAAACTATCACAAATAGTATTGAAAAATGTACTTTCATTTCATTAACTTATTTGCGTTCTTGATTCAAAGCAATCATAATCAAAACAAAAAATTAAGACATAAAGGAATGCACTCGCTAAGAAGAAAACTTCGTATGAAAAAATATTGAACAATACCATCTAAATCACCTATCATATATATAGAAATAGCTAAGTTGGCTTTGTGTCAGTTTAATCGATGTAATGTTTTGTTTTAAAATTTCATTCGTAAGCGACGTAGGCACTTCATTTGGTTACCATGCAACAAGATGACGTACAGCTTGGAGCGCATTTACTAGAACAAGGACTGGGGCAAGACGGAGCCTGGGGCGGTGAACAGCAACGCGCGGAGCACGATGGAAAACAGACGGTGGGTTGTCGACATGGAGAAGGGCACGAGGACTCTTCATCTTTTATTATAACTGAAAGAAATGAGAAGATATAGTAAACGGGACATCTATACCCATATACACCATATATACACGTATATACAATAATATACACGTACATACACTATATACATCTGTATACATCCATATACACCAATATACATCTATATACACCTGTAAACACCTACGATGCTTGTCTTCATCTCCCATTTCTATAGTATTCTCTCCCTTAAGCCCCCAGGGGGGCTTATTCTTTTCAGACGCTTTTGAGAGGGGATTTATGAGAGAGAGAGGGGCTTATTTGAGAGGGGGGGATTATTTAGATATCCATAAAATCTTAGATAATTTTCTGCGAAATGTAAGGTATTACGTTCATAGTATCAAAAAAACAAACAAAATACACATCAGCACAACAGCAAGTTTTAAAGGGAAGGGAGGCATAATAGAGAGGGCGGGGCTTAATAAATTTCTTCCTCTTAAAAGGGAGGGAGCTTATTAGAGAGGGGGGCTAAATAGAGCAATACGGTAGTTCAGTGACCAACCTGCCGCCATATCTGGAGATACAGCGTGACTTGCAATGATGCCAATTTTCAGTTGTGTTTCCAGGGGGGTAAGGAGACCAGGTCTGGCTGTGCGAAACTTGATGTCTAACGTGACCTCTACTCCCATCAGAGGTTCCATAGCACGACGACTTGCATTGGCAGTTTTTGTTGCTGGCTTGTATACCGCTGGTCTGTTGTAGAGAACAATCACGTAGCAATATAATTACGTCACAGTAAGATAAAAATTTGACTTTCGCTACCCCTCGCTGGCTAATCGCGTATCGGATCGGTGATGAAGTAAACGAGACGCGACTCAATGGTTGGTCACGGTGATATTGGAAATCAAAACTGATCTTCGGTTTTGACAAACGAACGCAAAACGTGTGGCGATCAGTTTGGCCACTAAAACGCACAATTCTACACGCTACAGTCTACAAACCTGAAACTTAACACAGTAAGAGATATGAAATCTGCATTGCCTTTAAATATCTCGGTGAGCTGAAACGAATTTGAAGAAATCTATATTAAAACCCCACCAAATACCCACTGATTGTTAGAGCTGCTTCCGATAAATCGATTAATCGATTATTTTTTTACAATCGATTTGCCTTAGAGTTATCGGATAATCGGATAATATGTAACACCACACAGTACGCTGCGGGAATCTATTGATTTCAGTC
>JAODVM010247058.1:0-12757 GCA_025400095.1 Phenganax marumi | reverse complement strand
TGATTTGTGCAAGTTTCTCAAAAAATTGATCAACTTCCTGTTTGTATGAATCGACCAATCGCTTTGCGTTTCAGTGGCTGACTGACCAATTGGGAAGGAGCATGCCCATAAACAGGAAGTTCACCAATTTTTTGGAGAAACTTGCGCAAATCAATTGATCGCGATGAGGAAATGTATTGTGGCTATATTTCATGAACACTTCAATTAGAATGACAGTAACTGGTTTTGGTATTTTTCAGGGGATCCCAAAGGTGCCATGGTTACTCATGCCAATATGGTGTCACTCGTCTCCTCTATACAGATGTGTTTAGCTAAGGTTCGTAGGAAATTCTTCATGCTCTCGTTTGATGAACACACTCCATGATAAAACTTGTTACTGTTTTTTCTCCATTACTTCATGTAGTGTGGTTATGATATCACGAATGACGACGTTCACATTTCGTATCTACCGCTGGCTCATATGTACGAACGAGCATGTCATGTAAGTTATGAAGATACTCGTACATCTGAAAGGACTAGCAAAACCATTTTGAAAATTTTCCTGTTGACCATTGGCAATGCGCCTCATACAATTACTTTAGAATTTCACTCCGTCTTTTACCAGATAATTTTCTTGTCAAGGAGAGACTCTTGCATCTTAATAGATTAACGACACTATACGTATTTCTCAAGGTCCCTTCTTATCGACTTCAGGCAGTGCGGCTCGGTGCTGGACCCACTATATGTAGCTGCCAAGGCTCTCACCCCTATATGTTTATACGTTTTAGTTCATGGTTTTTTCATCCGGAGCAAGAATTGGATTTTTTACTGGGAATGTTCGCAAGATTACTGAAGACTTAAAGGCTTTGAGGTAAACTTAATGTTATGTTGTCAAAAGAAAAACTGTCAAGAACCTTATCAATTCTTTCGTACAAACGTATTTCTTGTTAGACCGACAATATTTATCTCCGTGCCAAGATTATTGAACAGAATTTACGATAAGGTGCGCATGCATCGATGTTTAAATTTGCAGTTTGCGAACAACAGTGAAACTTTGTTACGATGTATAGTGGTGTTATATTTGGGTTTTATGCGCTTGAAAATTAGGTGATGTCAGACTTACAACAAAGTTCTCTGAAAAAGTTTCTGTTCAAGTGGGCATTGTCATCGAAAGAAAAAGAACTTGGCAGGTTGGTAAAGATTTGACGTTTGTTGAACCAATTTCATGATCCAAGTTAAAATAGTTGCAAGTCATGTTGAAAAGGAGGCGTACACAATAGCACAACAAAACGGCGAGATTTTTGTTCTAATCTTCAGGGGCCGGTTGTTCAAAGGTGGGTTAGCTTAACCCTGGGTTAGTGAACAACTTCAGCCTCGATTTCAAGCTCGTTTGAGTTAAATTTTCGATAAAATTTTTGCTCAAAATGTTTCCCTCAACGAGTAATTTAATCCCTCAAAGTTTCAAAACAAACAGTGCTTCAGAATGGGGCAATAAAAACGGTGGGTTAAATTTAAACCTGGGTTGGCTGCTAACCCACTTTTCAACAACCGGCCCCTGCATTGTATTCCCGTTGAAATAAGACAGTTTCATCATTGTCGTTCAGGAATATCGTACGAAAAGATAGTATATGGGATTATTTGGTATTCCGGAAAATTCAGGTAAGGCGACAGCGCGTTTAGTATTACCTGTCATTTTGACTCATCGTTTTCATAAAAATCACTTATTGGTTTTTTTTCAGGAAACTCTTGGCGGGCGGATGCGTTTTGTTCTTAGCGGCTCAGCTCCTCTCTCTGATCGAGTTATGAAGTTCTTACGCGCTTCATTTGGATGTTTCGTAAGTTTTGTTTTTAGCAAAAGAACGACGAAAAATCTGCCATTAGAATTTTGACGAGAAAATGTTTAAGTTGTTGATAAAGTTTGTGAATCAAGTGATTTGTTATAAATAGATAAACTGTCTTGTTTTAGGTCGTTGAAGGTTATGGTCAAACTGAAACGACAGCTGGAGCCACGTTACAACTCTCGGGAGACCCAACTATAGGTAAAACGCTACAAATAGTAGCTATCCCTTCTTCCAATAGATTGGCCTCACTTAGCCCGACAGGACAGCTAATGGTGTCCAATTCATACGTTTATGCCTTTATATAAGAGACATGCACATACGAGAAGTAGAAATGACAAGAATTAACGACATTTTCTCATGATACTTGCAAGCTGACCAAGATCTGCTGCTGTCCGCTCTGTGAAACCAAGTTTAAATTCTAACTGAAGTTTTGATTTCTTTTTCAGGCCATGTTGGTCCGCCATTGCCTTGTAATATGATTAAACTTATCGATGTCCCTGAAATGGATTACTTCGCGAAAGACGGCAAAGGAGAGATCTGCTTCAAAGGCCCTAACATCTTCAAGGGATATTTATACGACGATGAGAAAACCAAGGGAGCGTTTGATGAAGATGGCTGGCTCCTTTCTGGCGACATTGGAGCATGGCTGCCTGTGAGACGACTGTACTTTTTGTTAGAGTGCTTTATCGCTTCTAAAATGTTCGTCCAAGAAATCCAGCGAGAGTTTGTCATCTCTTATGACCCAGTGTTACTGATAGAGAAAACTGGAGTATACCTTTGTTTTGGTCTTTTGGAGTCATATTATTGAAACTCGTTTTCTTTTTGTTTAAAGCTGAGCTTTCTTTTAGAATGGGACTTTAAAAATAATCGACAGAAGAAAAAATATCTTCAAACTTTCGCAGGTTTGTTCTTCGATGAAACGTATGGCTTGCACAACAACTGTATTTTTATAGTAAGGCCCGGTTTACACTGTCAAAGTTTCTGTGACCAAAGTGGGAATTTCGGACAGGTAACTCCTAAGTTTTGAAGGATTTGCTAAAATTGTGTAAGGTAACTAATACAGTGCTCAACAAGGAACTACTTCACATTGATATTTCTTATACAAATTCTTCAGAACATAGAATTTTCCGGTGAAACATTCCTACCTTGATCACAGAAACTTTGACAGTGTAAACGGGCCTTAATTGTCTCTAAATTGTTTGTGTTTTTCCCCCCAGGGTGAGTATATAGCACCAGAGAAAGTTGAAGAAGTGTATCAAGCATGTTCAACCGTCCATCAAGTATTTATTACTGGGATTGGTACGGAGGTATGCATGCAACTTTAGTTTGTATTTACACTAAACCATCAGTTTGTAGCTTTGCGCGGTGAAGGTTAAGACACATCACGTTTTAAACTGTTTGAACTGAACATATTTGAAAGCGTTTATGATTGCTATACATATTATTTTTTTTCTTCTCAACGTTTGTTCCTGCAGAATTGTGTGGTTGCTGTTGTTGTTCCTGAATTTCCTGAGTTGAAAAAAACTTTCTCGGGCAATCTTGACGAACTCTGTGGGAATGAGGTGCTGATATACTCTTTAAAAGCCCAGAGGGGAATGATTTCATACTGTTATTGCATTCCAAGTAGCTAACGTCGTTATATTTTCACAGAATGTAAAGAAGCATATTCTTACAGAGATGACTTCGTTTGCTAAAAAAGCTGAACTGAGATCTTTTGAACAGGTCCGAATTTGCTTCATTTGTGCGCTTATATACGATACATAAACTTCTGCATTTAACCACCATTCGCTGCCCTCTGAGGCCTACTGAATTTGAAGTATATTTCTATCATTTTCATTCAGGCAAAGGCAATCCATCTTCATTCAGAACCATTCACAGTTGAGAACGGTTATCTTACGCCCACATTCAAGATGAAACGTCCAGTTTTGAAGAAATTGTTCATGAAGCAAATCGAAGATATGTATAAAGCTTTAAACACTTAATTTAGTTTGAAGGTGATTGAGCAGAGTGTCAGAATATCAGTACACAGTCTCGTGTGGTGTGATTTCAAACGTTAAAATAAGGAAATTCGCAAAATCAGGGAAAAATTCAAATTCAATCGTCAAATGATAGATAGATTTGTCTAGCTCTTAGCATTGGAATCATGCATTTCCTACTGATATGTCATCAGTAATTTCCTTTGCTTTATTTATATGCTTTTGTGAGCTAGAACTGTCGGATTGATTTCTAAAAGTCTAGTTGATTTTGTCTAACTATTAAAATATGATGAAGTCTTTACATTATTTTGAAGCGATTCTGTGCTACCCTGCTTAGCCATAGAAAATGAGGAGCTTCTTTCGTCAACTCCTATAACTCCGTGGGGTTATTCAACACGTTTTCTAGAGAGAGTGGCAAGTATAACTGGGTTTTTGTAGACCATTGTTCCTACAATCGTGCCTGGATTCTAACTAGTTGTTGTGTTTTAGTGTTTGCCCGGCAGACCTGTCAAGTTTCGGGAAATATTATGCGGGGAGGAGTATCCAAGTTTGCGCCGAAGGCGCGAGAAACCTAAGGGGGTCTGGCGGCATGCTTCCCCCAGAAAAATTTTGAATTTTGAACCTCGGAAACGCCATTTGCGGCGCCCTGGGAGCAGATTCAATCAAAAACTAGCGTCATGAAATTAGACATAATTATGGCAATTTTCAGTCTCAAAAATCCTGTCAAATGTATTGTTTTCTTCCGGCATTCTGAGCGATTTTCGTTTCAAAAACAGTTCTAAATTTAAGTGTACATGAAAAACATGGAAACCGCAAGTATTGTATGCGCGTAGCTTATCGCGTGACAAGGCGCTAAATATGTAAACCAATATGAACAATTTCTGGCTAAAATAGTGACGAAATTATTTGTCATAAATTATCTTACCGCTATTTCACCCGGAAATTATGTACAAGAAATAATCTTGACTAGTTGCTTAAGTCCAAAAATGCGGGAAGAAAGTCGCTTCATGCGTTCATGCGTGAAAGCAAACAAAAATGCGGGAATTTCACGGTAATTGCGGGAAACTTGGAAGGTGCTATGGTGTTTGCTGTAGGATGTTTTATATTCATATCACAGCAATTTTTGGCAAACAAATATTAACCTATTATACAGATTTATGTCAAAACGGTTTCAAGACCACGAAATTTTCGTCGATTTCGTTCAGGTACTTATAGTGATAGAACTTTTTCACAATATCGCAGTCATCTTGAATGCAATGCATTCTGGTATTCTTTGAAACAGTTACTAACTTTCTTCTATAATTATAGTAATTAACGAACATTATTTTAGACAAAAAAGACAACAATTTCTTTTTTTTCTGGCGAAAAGATGTTTTCTTTAAAACAGAAAGAAAAACAAGCCCTGACTTTTATTTAGATCAGTGAAAGAAACTTTGTTCTCTGTTATCGGGTCATGTCATGCATATTCTTAACAAGCCGGATAAGAGGCGTTTTGTGATTTGTATTTTGCAATATTGCTTCGCAACACCGCATCGTCTCAGGTTTCCCGCTGTGTTGTTATTCAATGAGCATTTGGGGGTAATCAGAGTGAAGTTTCGCACAGAACTCAATGAAGACACAAGATATTGTAGAGGAATTTATATGAATTTCGACTCGTGCACATGAACAATCGTTGAAAGTATC
Organism: Phenganax marumi; assembly: GCA_025400095.1. Classification (NCBI taxonomy): domain Eukaryota; kingdom Metazoa; phylum Cnidaria; class Anthozoa; order Malacalcyonacea; family Clavulariidae; genus Phenganax; species Phenganax marumi. The sequence continues at coordinate 7,278 of JAODVM010247058.1, read as the reverse complement.
TTGAGTGTTATATATCAATCGATATGTCTGTTGTCGAAAATGGCAACAGTGCTCCGACAACAACAGAAGTAGTCCCTGATTTAAAAGATTCGAAAGATATTACTTATGGCTGGTTAGCACTACGTCCTAGTTGCCTTCAAGGTCTTTTAAAATCAAGATGGATTCTAGTGTTCTGTTGCTTTCTTGTTGCTATTCAAGGGCTGGTTGTGACAGGTCTTAGTGGTGTCGTAATATCTTCCATCGAGAAACGATATTTCCTGCGCTCCAGTCAAGTTGGAAGTATATACTCATGTTATGACATTGGAAGTACCATACTGACTCTATTCGTCAGTTATGCTGGACATTCACACAAACCGAAATGGCTAGGAGCTGGTGCTGTTGTTATGGGAATAGGATGTTTGGCTTTTGCTCTACCGCAGCTTCTAGTGGGTGCATACGAGCCTACAATCGCTCAAACTGGTGATCTATGCCATTTAAATGAATCATTGCGCAATGCAACGAATTCGATTGAAAATTGTCGTAGCTCTGAGTGGTATCACATCCTCGTTTTTGTCCTCGGTCAGTTACTTATAGGCGCTGGGGCTTCGCCTGTGTACAACCTCGGTTCTGCCTATTTGGATGAAAACGTCACTCGGAAAAACTCCGGTGTTTATCTAGGAATATTTTATGCTGTCGCTACTTTAGGCCCCGGAATTGGGTTTCTACTCGGAGCAATTTTCTTATCGGTTTACATCGACATTGAATTGGTACGGCAAATATAAGATTAGTAGAACGTCTGAAAACAGCCAAATTCTCCTATATCTTCACTTTATGACCTTCGTTGGACTTCATGAATATTAATTTTCAAGTCTTTGTCTTCAAAAATCTTTGTCCAAATATATTTGACGATTTTATTAATTGCATTGCTATCCCACGCAAACGCTACAATGTTGTCAAGCCATTGTGCGAAATTAACTTTTCCAGCCTGCATTTTCAATCTGCCAGTCGATTCTGAGATTTGCGTCTGTATATACGGACGCTGAGCCAGAAGTTTACCTTGACAGGTCTTTTTAAAAGTTCTCCTGCTCGTGTACATGACGTCAACTGACAACTTTCTCTTGACAAAGTCAAGTAGAACTTGATGATGTTATCACCATGGTTATCACGTATACAAGAGCATGTGAACTCGTTAGAAAATTTGTCAAGCAAAAACTGGTTGTAAAAAATTGCAATAGAAAATGGTTCTCCTTTACTAGAGCTAGTTCAGTGAAATTTATTGCTGTTTTATCTATTCGTGTCTAATTTCACGTCTATTCATTTTTTCAGCCTGATGGAGTGACATTGACCCAGGACGACAACAGTTGGATAGGAGCCTGGTGGCTAGGTTATGTGTTTGCCGGACTTTGCGCACTACTAGCCAGTGTTCCTTTGCTAGGCTACCCACGTCAGATACCTCGCGTAAAAACCTTACAAGACCAGAAAAGTCGTGCGCAAGACAGAGTCCCGGATGAAGAAAAACCTCACAATGCTAGTTATTTTCTACCCGCCTTGAAATCTTTGTTCACAAACAAAGTTTTCCTTTTTACGACTATAGCTGGTACTGCAGAAGGATTTGCAGTCTCGGGAACTTCCACTTTCTTGGCAAAATACCTTGAATCGCAGTTTCATATCACGTCAACTCAAGCCAGTTACTACGCGGGCATTGTCATTATTCCAGGTACAGTTTTCTGTTCCTGGTTCGTATCAGAACATTAACCCGGGTTTTCAGAAGTTTTTAATCATCAGTGATTGTCTACTGACTTATCGTTGAGGATCAGGCGCCGGTTGTACGAAGCCCGTTTAGCTTAAACGGTGGATAAGCTCAAAATAGAAATCATATTTGTATACTCATTGTACTGCCAAACTAAAAGTTTTTTAAATAAATAAAATAGGTTTGTATTTAACTATCGGTTCAGCTCATAAGATTGGATTCAGTGTATTTACAAGATGCGAGAAAGCGTTTTCAAATTCTGGCTTATCCACCGTTTAAGCTAAACGGGTTTCGTACAACCGGCCCCAGTAATGAGGAAATTCTTTTTTGTTCATTGGAAATAATTTTTTTCCTTGTTGATCTCCGACGATAGCTTAGAGAACATTGCGAATCACTGGAGCTTTCAGCTTTTCGAAGTTTATAAACATGTCTCTTTTATTAGTATTATTATCATTTTTCGTGTAATTACCATTTACTGTCTTTCAACACCTATTCGTAAAGCCCAATCCAATATTATATTATCCTCGCTACATTTTTTTCTCAAGGTGGAAGTCTCGGCATGCTAGTTGGAGGATTTCTAATCCGAAGATATCAGTGGAGATGCGGTCAATGTGCTAAGGCTTGTACCATTATTGCCTTCATCGCTTTATTTCCCATCTTGATATTTCTCACGCATTGTCCAAACCAAGATTTTGCCGGAGTTACCACATCGTATTTTAACAGGTATAACATAATCCGAGACTTTTGTCATGTTTTGTAAATACAAAGTAAATAAAACAACAACGACTTCGGTCAAGTTTCCAAACCATATTTTCCATGACTATGAATGCCCTAAACTTTTTTTAGGTCAAACCAGAACTCTCTGGATGCGTGTAGTTCACAATTCAACTGCAATTGCCAAACGCACAACTATGTTCCCGTTTGTGCGAAAGAAAATAAAATAACGTACTTCTCACCTTGTCATGCTGGCTGCGCCGTAGAAACGAAATTCAATGGGGATAAGGTTGGAAAGGCCTTTATTTCTCTTACCACACAATCTTGTTCTGTAGCATGTTTACTTGGAAAGAGTAATTCAACTTTACCAGAGGTATCCAGTAGAAAGAGATTTGCTTGTTTTCTCTAGATATTTACAAACTGTAGTTGCATACCTCCAAACGTCACAAAAGTCTTCGATGGAAACTGCGACCAAGACTGCAATGTTTTACCTTATTTTTTGGCTGTTGTTCTACTTTTGATTTGCCTTACATTTTGTAATAATATCCCAGCCATTACTGTCACTCTAAGGTGAGTTTGTACTAAGACTAAAGAATGTGTGCATTTGTAACTCGTGAATATTGCAGCATATCATTTTATCCGAAAACTTCATCATCTTTGATTCAAACATCTGATTTCCTTTCCTTATTTTCTAGGTGTGTGCCAGAGAGTCATGGCTCATTTGCTCTGGGTGTGCAGCAAATTGTAACTCGGGTTTTTGCGTTCATTCCTGCTCCGATTGTGTATGGCACTTTGTTGGATTCCGTCTGCATCTTGTCGGAAACTGACCCTTGCAATGAAGGTGTGGACAGGAATTGTCTGGAGTACAGAAATGATGGACTAAGGTAAACTGAACGAACTATATATTCATAATGGATAGCCCTATCAGTTCTAAATTGTTCTTTCTAGAACCCCGCTAAAGAGTCATCTCTTATTGATTCGATTTAACTGTACGAGGAAACCTGAACAAATTATTTTTATGTTGGATAGTTCTATCAGTTCTCTGCTGCTCTTCCTGGAGGTGCAGACAATTCATCTCGTTTTGTATTTTGCAGCAACGTGTTTTTGGGCGCTACTATGATATGCAAAGTCCTTTCCGTGATATTCTTTGCTTTGGCTTGGTTTTCATATCGACCACCAACTCTCACTGGTGAAAGTCAACTTAATTTGACTGACAACGAGAATAAAATCGGAGTAGCTAATGGTAGAGAAAATGCCCTACAGTCTACTTCATTGTGAAGTGAAAGAATTGTTTTGGTAGAGTAAATGTTAGGGAGCTTACAATGCCTAGTTGCTGCTGTTTCATTTCGCGAAAATACAGAATGATGCAGTATTGATTAGACATGTGAAATCCCGAAAGTTCGAGTTCGGGGCCTGAACACAATTTCTTTTACGTAGCGTTGCATTGGCGTAATATGTAAATGCCTAATATTTTAGGTTAGAGACTGGACTCCAGTCAATTCAGCATCAGTTTGGGAGACTGAGCCTTTGTTGCATTTATTTATAACGAATAGAATTTGAACATTTTATTACTTTCACTTAATGTAAGCAATCAAACGATTTAAATTATTTGTACAACTTATTCTCGCTAATTTATCCCGATGCAATGACGAAGAATACTCCAGTGTATTATAACAGATCAGTTGCAAGGTTTTGCGCCTGCGCACTTTGCTTCTTGTCGAGAAAACAGGAGCAGACCTTATGTCCGACAACACGTTTGTCCACTTTTGAGAAAGAAATTTTAAAAAGTGTGGGGTCTCCTCAAGTTTTTAACACCGTGAGTACCATCCTAAGGTGTCCTTGTTTGATTCACTCAAGTTTGTCGTAAAGCATTTGCTAGATAACAGTTTCGTTGCAAGGAATTTTTGACCGAAAATCTGAACTAGATTTGTTATTGTGCAAGTGACAAGCAGCTATGAATTGCAATAAGACACCCATAAGCTTGATGAACGAAGTGTGTAAGGCAAATAATATCGTACCTGAGTATAAAGTGGTTGAAGAATCTGGTCCTCCACATGAAAAGACCTTCAAAGTTGAACTAACTTTACTAGACGTTGGATCGTTTGAAGGAGTCGATTCTACCATCAGAGGAGCAAAACATAAAGCAGCGCAACTGGGTCTTGAAACGTCTGGATTAACAAAGCCTGAACGTAAGCCGAAACAGTCGACCTTCAATGCACCTTCGGTCGAGCTGAATAATCTTGGAATGAGACTAGGGAAGGTTGTCGAGTATAGTGATGTGATCAGAAAGTCCTACCCAGGCCTCTCTCCTATACCTAGCAATGCGTATAGTCAGTACCAGAGTTATGCCCCTGGTAGGATGCCTTACAGATACCCTAATACGAAGATGACTGTTTCAGTCAAGGTAATAAATGTCTTGCTGAGGTCTCAGTTTGCTACCTCTATTGTCTGGTTATAGACGGGTAAACTTTGTATATCATAATTGATATTTTGCCTGCCAAGAATATGTGTGAGCACCTAATTTTGTATAGTCCAGTTCTACAAGCATATGTAATGAAACAACTCATGTATGTTAAAGCTTTCAAAATATCATGTCCGCACATATTCTTGGCAGGAAAAGTGTCAAAATATGTAAACAAGGTTTACCCATCTATAATAACAAGAAACACTAGTCTTGCAAAGAGAAAGTATTCGATAGTTTTGTTGAGCCAATATGAGGCAAGAGGCGTGCCCCAAATGATATGACTTTAAGTTGAAGTGAGGTGCATCGAGATTCCTAGCTGCTGCTTGGATACTGCTGTTTGCAAGCTACCATGAGGCGTGCAATTTTTTTCATGTATATTTACGTTTCAAACGTTTATGTTTGACAAGAAAATAAGCATGTTTTTAACGGAAGTTGGGTCGTGACTCTTTGATGTTTGCCGAAATGTAACTAAGTTTTCGTACAACGTGCATGTGTGGCTTCCCGAACGTAAATGTTTTGAAATGTAAACAAACATGAAAAATATTGCACGCTTCATGGTAGCTTGCAAACAGCAGTAAGATATTTTTCACATCTTGCAGGTTGGTGAAAAAGTTTATTGGGGGGAAGGTTTATGCAAGAAGGATGCGCGACGTGAAGCAGCAGGCAAGGCTTTAGCTGATCTTCAAAACGAGGCCCAGTTAAATGCTAGTGCTGATCAAGAAAATGGAAATTCTAAGATTCTTGATCCAAAGGTGAATATTCCTCACAATATAGCATAGGCAAGTACATTACAGGGTTCGAAATAACAGTTCATGATTCTTGATTCACGATTTTCACAAGCTGAATGTTGGAAAATTTGCAGTAATCACGAATCAACATTTGGTGGTGTGACGTCATTTTTAGCACGGTACACCATGAATTTGTGAAAACTGTGTTGTCGATTTGAAACCTGAAGTTATTGCAGATCAGAGACAACATTTCAGTGCGCAGTTGCAAAGTTCGTTGCGAACTTTCCAATTGCGTTTCGAAATTTGGAAGTTGGGCGTGAACGTCACAACGAAGTTTGCAAATTTGCCTTCAAGTTCATCACTTCATTGCTGAGTACGGACTGCCACCAGGTTCGTTGCGAAGTTTACGACCTAATTCCGAACTTGGAAATGCCATTGGGAAATTTGCTATGTACTTGGCAAACGCCCATTGAAAAGTCATCTGCTGTGCTTCCACTTTATTTTGCAAAATTTCCTCCAAATTTCCTTGAATTTTAAAAAAAATTTGCATTTTTCGTTGCTGCGAAATCACGAACCACTTTTCCAGAATTAATTCGAACCCTGCATTATATAACTGTTGGCTTTGATCATTATATAGATGATTACTATTAATGAGAATGCAAGTGCCTTGAATACAAAGCTGTTCGTATCCCCAACCAGTGAAGTACATGAAATTGCAAGCAAAAGAAAAATGAAGATTGATTTTGAGGTTGTCTCGTCAAGTGGACCTCCACACCATCGCACATTTGTAACCACAGTAACGGTTGGAGATTTCACCGCCTCTGGTGAAGGATCAAGCAAAAAGACATCCAAGCATGCAGCTTCAGCAAAAGTCTTGGAAGAGCTTCGCAAATTACCGCCTCTGCCTAAATCTCTGGCCAACAGTCGGCTTTACAAGCATGGAGGTTATGCTAAGACCCCTAAAGATTTAGATCCAAGCCTCAATCCCATCAGTCTTTTGGGTCAGCTGCGGCAGCGGCGTAAGGAGACGCTGCCTGTGTACACCCTAGTTGGGGAAGAAGGCGTGTGTAGTAAAGTATTTACGATGCAAGTACAAGTCGATTCTCATGTTGCAAGAGGATCAGGAGCCAATAAGAAAGAAGCGAAAAAGAATGCTGCTGAATCGATGTTGCAGTTGTTAGGAGTAAGGCCTGGGCCAGAAAATGAGAGCAACTCTGATCAGGTATGACATACCACTAGAGTTGGGCGGTATTGAAATTTCAATACCGGTTACGGTATTTTTAAAATACCGCGGTATACCGGTATACCCTTTGAATCTTTAAGGAAGTGTGTGATCTACAGTAAATGCAGTTTACACCCAGTAACCCAAGGCAAAATCAAGAACTTTTCTATTTTAACGATCGTTCTTTTCATATGATCTTCTGCAGTTGTAAAATTCATTTTTTTACTGATCCCAATCATGTCATATCGAAACAAAGTTCTAATCTATATTTTATACCATATTTGACGCGCGCATACATTGTTTGTTTTCCGTTTGTGAACTTTTCTTGTTGCTTAAATACAAATATAAACTAATGATAGCCATGATACCGGTATATTTTCCAGTGTACCGCCGAAAACGGTATACCGGTATAGCGTCAAAA
>JAODVM010246947.1:0-12759 GCA_025400095.1 Phenganax marumi | reverse complement strand
GAAGATTCCAATGGACATACGTTCGCCTTTACACTGGAAGATTCTAGCAATCGAAGACGAAGCATGGATCATTCTACTCTACTCGTGGACACTGGAGCAACAAGCCATATCATTAACGAAGAAGCCAAGTTTGTAAGCTTTGACAAAAAGTTTGACGCTAATTCACATTTTATAGAACTAGCAGATGGGAGTAAAACCAATGTAGTCGTGGGAAAAGGGGATGCAAAGGTCAAATTATTTGATGTAAATGGTAATTTGCACGAAGTAATGTTACGCGACGCGCTTTATATTCCGTCATACAGTCAAAATATTTTCTCAGTGTCTGCAGAACTAGATAGAGGAGGTTCCGTAAATTTAAGCCCGCAGGTAAGTGTGCTGACTACACAGGAAGGCAGTAAATTTGAGATTAAACAAAAAGGACGTCTGTATTACTTGAATAGTATATCCTCGTCTAGGAATAGCGCCACATCATTGTTTGAATGGCACAGAGTATTAGGCCATTGTAATTATAGAGATGTTAGGCAGCTCGAAAGTGTAGTCAGAGGTATGAAGATCAGTGATTACAGTGAGATAGAGTGTGAGATATGTACTAAAGGGAAAATGTGCCAGACAAGGAACAGGCAGCCAGACCAGAGAGCAAAGCAACCGTTAGATTTTGTTCATTGTGACCTGGCTGGACCAATCGAGCCAGCAGCTAAAGACGGTTTTAAATACGCTTTATCGTTTGTAGATGATTTTTCAGGGGCAATTATGATCTACTTCCTAAAGCAAAAGAGTGATACTCTAGAAGCTACGGAAAAATTCTTAGCTGACATTGCACCGTACGGGAAGGTAAAGCGAATACGAAGCGACAACGGAGGTGAGTTTGTAAGTCAGAGTTTTAAATGCCTCTTACGTAAGCACGCGATTAAACACGAAACTAGCGCGCCGTACTCCCCGCACCAAAATGGTACAGCAGAAAGGGCTTGGCGAAGCTTATTTAGTATGGCCAGATGTTTGCTTTTAGAGGCAAGCCTACCTAAAAAGTTGTGGACGTATGCTGTCATGACCTCAGTTTACATAAGGAACAGATGTTTCAATCCACGTTTAGGAAAAACACCGTATGAAGCTTTAATCGGAAAGCAACCAAATTTAGGAAATATGCATGTTTTCGGTTCAACGTGTTATGCGTTTGTTCAAAATGCAAAGAAATTAGAGGCTCGAAGCCGGAAAGGAATATTTGTAGGCTACGATAAGGACAGTCCAGCCTACTTAGTATATTACCCGGAGACAAACAAAGTTGAAAAGGTTCGTTGCGTTAAATTTATCGATAATTTTCAAACAGAGCAAAACCAAAGTAATGCGGATGAATTGATTTCGAACCAAAAACCAAACGTTATTATTGCCGAAGAGAGTGAAAATCCAAACACGGTTAATCAGCAACCAGACTGTTCTATATCTGATAATGATAAGCAAGCTGACATATCAGAGAACACTGACATACATGAAATTCCACAAGATTCTCTTGAAGAGAGATATCCAAAGAGGGATAGAAACAAGCCAAACTATTTTGGGCAAAATAAGTCAGACGACAACGTAAGTTACACAATAGATTATTGCTATAAACTTGCACACATGCCAGTTACATACAAGCAAGCAATCGAGTCGCCTGAGGCAACCAAATGGCAGGAGGCCATGGATACAGAGATGAAAGCACTGCTTGATAACGACACTTTTGAATTAGTAACACACCCCAGAGATAGGCAAGTAGTGGGGGCTAAATGGGTTTTTACAGTTAAAACAAATCAAGACGGAGAGGAAACATACAAAGCTAGGTATGTCGCAAAAGGTTATTCGCAAACTCCAGACATAGACTATCACGAGACATTTGCACCTACCGCACGCATGAGCACAGTCCGCACATTATTGCAGCATGCATTGCAGAGTGATATGATCATTCATCAAATGGATGTTAAAACTGCCTACTTAAATGCGCCAATTGACTGCGAAATTTTTATTGAGCAACCGGAAGGTTTTGAAAAGTTAGGAGATAATGGTAAACCATTAGTATGCAAATTAAAGAAATCGTTATACGGCCTCAAACAGAGCGGCAGAAATTGGAACAACTTATTACACGAATACCTCGTGAACGAAAAGTTCGATCAATCTTTAGCAGATCCGTGTTTATATGTTAGAAAATTTGACGATCAGAAATGCGTAATAGTTATCATTTGGGTTGACGATATCATTATCGCCGCTACCGATTCCAACTCATTAAAGAGTGTGAAAGATTCCTTAAGCAATAGGTTTAAAATGAAGGATCTAGGTGAGCTAAGATGGTTTTTAGGAACTGAGTTTCAACGGGATGAAAAAGGTATAAAAATGAACCAAACTCGATACATTCAGAAAATTCTTTCAAAATTTAAAATGACGGATTGCAAGCCAAAACCAACTCCGAGTAGCCTAGGATTAGCAAAAATTTCTCCGGACGAATCTACCGAATTGACAGACCCAAGATTGTATAGAGCAATCGTTGGAAGTTTGATTTATGTAATGACCGGCACAAGACCGGATTTATGTTACATCGTGACCAAGTTATCCCAGAAAATGTCTAAGCCAACACAAGTAGACTTAGGTAGAGCAAAACACGTTTTGAGATATTTGAAAGGTTCACAGGATCTAGGGTTAACCTTCAAAAAATCAACTTCTCCATTGAAACTCCAAGGGTATAGTGACTCAGACTGGGGAGCGTCCATAGAAGATCGAAGGAGTGTGACAGGGTACAGTTTTCAGTTGTCCGAAATAGGACCACTGGTATCATGGAAAAGTCGTAAACAGCAAACTATAGCGTTGTCTACATGCGAAGCCGAGTATGTAGCACTCGCAAATGCAGTACAGGAGGAAAAATTCCTGAAGCAACTTTGCATCGACATGAAGGTAAGTATGAATGCAGATAAGTCAATTATTAGAGTTGATAACCAGGGAACAATCAGTTTAGCAAAGAACCCAGTGCACCATCAGAGGACCAAGCACATAGATATCAAGTATCATTTCATTAGGTCAGAAATACAAGAAGGTAGAGTAAGACTAGAGTATGTGCCGACTGAAGAAAATATAGCAGACATATATACCAAGCCAGTAAGTAAATTTAAGTTAGAACGTTTTAGGGCCATCATGTCAGGTAAGTAACAAAAGTAAAGTTCATAAATGCGCAAAATAAATAAAAGTGCTCAGAACATAAGAGCAAGTGGGGTTGTCAACGTATATGTGCTCTAACATTCTGGACATTGACATTTTTGGTAATTAGTTGTTAGTCAAAGTATGAAAAGTATCTAAAACTCGAAAGTGAATAAGATTATGTGAAGTTGTATGATAAGAACAAAATTCCTAAAATATGTTATGTAGTTTTACCTAATAGGGAAATAGTGTTACTCTACTTAAGATATCCTTATCATGTAACCACTTGTATATATAGACCAAAACCTTTATGTTACATTATTAGAATGAAATAGAAACTCTGTAAGCGACGTGTTTGCTATATCTAGTGAGAGGGACTACAGAATGGCTGTAGCCCACACCTTAACAATACTTGAAACAATCTTTGGCTGATCCGGTTTGTTGATATGTTCTATTGACATTCCAGACTTATAACTTAGTACATAAACTGCAAGTAAACTTGTGAAGTAAGGATCTTCTATATAGTCCAACGTTGATTTTGTTACATCATTGTTGGGATTTCCCCATTTAATATTAAACGGTTTTAAGTTACACTTACAACTATCATTCTCATTAACATAATTCTTAAAGTTCTCAAAATCAAAATCATAATCATTCATTTTTCGACATGTTATTGTTCTTCAATTGTTCCAAATTCGTGGAGTCCAATACAAAGCCCATGAGTACTTGTCTTTAAAAGTTTTTGATGTAATGTCTGTCCCATAGTCATCACTGACGTCATGATCAATGCTTGTATCAGTCACCTTTAGATCTGGATCCACAGAAACAGTAAACTCAAACTTAGACGAGTCTGCATTGGGATACTTTTTAGCAAAATCGTCTTTAAGCTTTTGTCTTTGAGCGTTTCCAATAGACTTTGCTTTGTCATAGTTTTCTCCATAAACAGTCTTGTAATATTTTTCCCAATCCATTTATTATATGCATGAAAATTTTTATGTCATATAACAATGAACAAACTAACTGTGTTTATGGACAACAACCACAAAGAACTTTTCATTGACAAAAGAATTGAAACAACGTCTAGTTCTAGGTTGTTCTTAAAGTCAGCTACAATCTTTTGGAACTATAGAAACGTCATAGCTAGAGTCAATAACTTCATGACCAAAGATAACGCTACAATTTTGCTTCCTGAGGGGTACTTAACTTTTGATTATATGAAGAAAGAACTAACCAAGTTTGATATCCTTTTAGAAAAACAATCCTATACAAACAAAACTAAAATATTTTGTAAAAATGAACATTTAAATCTTAAGAATTTTGGACTTTTACTAGGATTCTCAGCTAATAAGAAAATAACCAAGAACACATGGACAGAGTCTGAAAATGAATGTGACATCAACCTAGACCTAAGACATGTTTGTATACATTGTGACGCCGTGAATAAGTCTATGAACATCACCTCAAGCCGAGAAAATAGTTCAGCTTTTATCACTTTACCCATCACCACAACACAAAGTCTCAACGGTTCGATGTCACATTACAAAGACATTGAAAGTGAAGTCTTAGTTTACAATGGAATTTGGAAAAAATTTACATTTGATGTCACAACGAACAATAATTGTAATGATATTGGATCTGTGTTACTAGAACTTTACATACACTAAATAAATGAATAACTTTGCCAAGGAACAAGAACTTAGAAACTTATACTACGACCCTAAAACTGAATATATGTCAGCTGAACGTTTATATCAGCAGACACAAGACAAAGACCTAGGGATTTCTTGAAAACAAGTTAAAGAGTGGCTTAGAAAACAAGATACTTTTACAAGGTACAAACGCGTCGTTAAAAAGCACAAAACCTCTCAAACTTATGTCAACAACTTGGCTGATCAAATGCAAATGGACTTGGTTGATATGAGTAAATGAAGTCAATCCAACAATGGAAATCGTTGGATCCTCGTTTGTGTAGAAATACAGAGTAGGTATGCTTTTGCTACTCCTGTGTATCGTAAACACACCAAAAACATGACAAAAACTGTAGAAAAGATACTTTTTGAGTTTGTCTAGGTTTGGAGAATACCCTAATGTATTGCAGTTTGATGAAGGAAAGGAATTTTACAACATGGGTGTAAAAAACCTACTTGTAAAACATAATGTTGAGTATTTTTCAACCTATTCTGATAAAAAAACAGCCATCGTGGAAAGATTCAACAGAACTTTAAAATCTATGATGTGGAAATACTTTTACTCTAAAGGCACTTATAAATGGGTGGACATTCTCCCAGAGCTTGTTTATAACTACAATCATACAAAGCACAGCACAATACTTATGAAACCTACCAACATGGACAAGTCTAATGAGGATGTTGTTTGGAATACCTTATATGGAAGTTGGATTGGGGAATTCCCTTTACCAAAGTTTAGAATCGAACATCAAGTTCGAGTGACTAAATACAAAAACATATTCGAGAAAGGTTATGAGGCTAACTTTATGGAAGAAATTTTCAAAATCAGTACGATTTTCCGAGGTGATCCTAACACATGAAATTGAGGACATCACAGACAACGAGCCTATTCTTGGGAAATTTTACGAGCAAGAAATATCACCTGTGGATAAACGAGATAATATCTTCAACGTTGAAAAGATACTTAAGACTCGAGGTAATAAGGTCTTAGTAAAATGGTTGGTTTACAACAAAAGACATAATTCTTAGATTAAGAAAACCGATATCGTAACAGAGAAATAAACGTTTATTTAAATAAATGGAAAATGTTGAGTTTAAAGATTTAGATCTAGAAAAACTACGTGAGGAAGAAGACACATTTAAGACCCCTGACAAAGAACTAGAAGATTCAGTACTTGACAACGCTCTCACGGAAGAAACATCATTTATCAATCCAAGTTACTAAACATTGAGACCTGAAAATCGTGCTAGTAACAGTTGAACAATGTATAGAACAAACTAATCCCGGAATTAGATTCACAAACACAGATAGAGAAATGGAATTGAGACTTAATATCGGTTCGACAGATAAAAACCATTTAACTTATAAACCTCTACTTAAAAACAATGAAAGGGGAAAACCTCAAATTATTCTAAAAAGAGATAGTGATAGTCTAAAATACAATAATGGTGTAAAGTCAAAATATGTAAAAGAAGCAATAGAACAGTTTCAAAAAGAAATAAACTCCATAGTCCAGGAATGGAAAACTGAGTTTGATTGGGACAGTCTTGTTGACACCACTGCTGATATGTCTTACATTGAAGGATTAAGTCCTCAAGAAAATAGAGAACTTCAAGGTGTGCTGAATCCAACAGAAACCACTTCTGGTCGTCTTGGTGATGAAGGAGCTCTACAAGTACAAGTCGATCATTTTCAAGAACTGCTCAATGAAACAATAGATCTAAGAAACTCCACGAGTAACCATGAAGAATATATCGAGCTTGAAGAAAGAGTTGTCGGTCTAAGAGAAGCTGTGAATAGAACAATAAGTCAAAGAAGTCAAGAAAAGACTAAAGAGAATCAAATTTTAGACCTTAAACGTTTTGAAAAGTTTAAAAAAGGGGCTAAGGAGAATATGGTTGCTAAGTGGCGCTGCTATAGCAATCGGGGGAATAATTACTGCCATAGTCGTTAGGGGAAAAACTGTTATTCAAAAAGGAGCTGAAGCTACAAGTGCTTTGGGAAAAACCCTGGCTAAAATAGCAAGAAAATTTGGCCCAATTGGAAGCACGATCTTAAACTTGTGGAGCACAGCTCTAAAATGGGGAGCAAAAGGACTATGTTTCTTAGCTAACAATCTTTGGATATTAGCATTAGAATTAACTTGGTTTGTATACGACTTGTACAAAACAAAACGTAGACAGAAAAAATAAACTGCCAATAAATAAATGGAACAGTTAATACCGGGTTTTAGAAAACTCCAGATTAGTAATATTGAAGGCATTAGAACAAAACACAACATTACGTTTAATTAAAAAAAAAACGAATCCTGGAGAATAAATCTACATGGACATTCCAAAGTTGAAACTTGATACTTGTCTAGTTCGTGATAGTTTAAACTTGAAGTTTGACTTTAAAAACAAAAATGGCAAGTCTTGGTTTCTTAAATAATCTTGGAAAACTACTCGTAGAAACACTAACCATAAGTGTTGGAGGTGAAAATGTCTATGATAACAATGGACAAAGTGAGCTAAAAGTGTATAAAGACTTGTGGCTGCCTGAACATGTTCGAGGTGAACTCGTACATTATGGAATTGCCAATGAGAATACGAGAAGTGTAATTTCAGGTTCTGACGACTGAGCAAAAACTGGGAATGCATAAAATGTTTCAGATGCCTTCGTTGCATCCGTCCATGGAACAAAACAAAAAATTAAACTCAATAAAATTATAGGCGATCATGGACTACTAGCACCTTATGGTATGGCGCATAATTTTCAGTTTAAAATCACATTACCCAAGGCGGAAAGGATCATGGTAGCAATGACAGGAGAAAATGTTGAAGGATACACTTTGGAGAATATTGAACTTGAGTATGAAACCATTGAGAATGAAAATTTAGCCAGTCAAGCTTTGACTGGATATGACGTTGGTAGAAGTCTAAGTTTTGAGCATGTTACTTTAATGAAAACTTTAGAGTGGGATAAATCTAGTACTCTTGTAAGTGAAACTGTCAATCTTCCAAGAAAAAGTACAGCAGCGATTTTCATGTTATATAAAAATAAGACTGTTACAGATAGTGAGGAACATCTTTATCCTAATATAGAATCAGTCAAAGTTACTATTGATGGAGTACCCAAAGGTCACGTCAGCAAATGTACGTTGTAAGACATTTGTCATTAGTGATGGGCTGGTTAATTTCAAAAACAAAATCATTGATAGTGTGCACTACTAAGTAAATGGAATCTTTATTATGATTTTGAAAGCTAAATAGTTTTCAAAATCGGATTAGGTTATTGATAGGTTAACTTAGAGAGTAAGAATAAGGATGTCATAGAGATATATCTAACTCGGAAAACTTTATATTTTCTAGCTTGCTAAGAATGTCACTTTTTTCTTCTTTGGACATGTCATCTAAATAGTCATCAAAAATTGTGTTCATATCTTTTTTGCTTGGTTTGTAAAATGAAACAAGTCTAGAAATGTTTTCACGATAAGGCTTAGCAATGGAGGTAAGTTGTTGCATAATCACAATAGTACTTAATCCATAATGTCTTGCTGAAAACGCTAAATTTACTAGTTCAGAAATTCTATCTTTTAAAAATTTCCCCGAGGCGCAATCATCTAAAATAATAAGAGACTTTGTTCCCCTTACAAACTCTACAATTAATTTTAAAAAAGACTCTACATCACTATGATCACGACTTATAACAAAAAATTTTCATCATTGTTATATTTCCAATTTTGATAAGTTGCATTCCACTCATAAGTTGGACAAATGAGACAAATATAATCAAAATATCCCATGTACTGTTGTTCAAGAAGATTAAGTAAATAATAAGTTTTCCACAACAAGTAAAGCCAACAATTATCATATTAAACGGATCTTTTTTAGTGTCAACTCTTAGAGGTTTAAACTCTCTCGCCTTGTTTGACAGTTCTCTTATGACTCCTAATTCTTTTACTTTTCCGTTTTTGTTGTTTGTGATTCTTGGCATTGCGCTTCTTTATTTATAGTCTCATTAGTTTTCTGTTCGGTTATTTTTTTATTAACAACATGTTTTCCTACAATGATTCTTCCTGTTAAAACACCATCTAGAGGAATCCATGGTGTAACGTGCTCTAAAATAAGTTTTACGTCGTGTCTAAATGGCTTATTCTCGGAAAGTTCTTTACCTAACTTAGTAGGGCTGTCAACGAGTTCAAGATGATGCATAAGATCTGAAAACTTTCCAATGATGGTGTCCGTCAACATTTCATTCGTCTCAACAAATTGTGCGCGTTGATAGTCATTATATATTTTTTCAAGCGTTTTATCTGACGCTTTTTTGAAGTAACTTTGAGTATGTTTAATCTCTTTTGCGTCTGCTAGTTTTAAAAGTTCTTCACGCAGCGTAGGCTCCATTTATTTAATAGTACTTTATCCTTTGTGTTTACCAATACTCTCTAAAAAGGCTTCATTGACAAGCAACACAATGTCTTCGCTCTCCCGCTTATTCTCCTCCTGAATTTTAATGTTTAAGACCCTCTTTTTTTCATCAATATATTTATTAAAACTTGATATTGTTTTTCCAGGATTAGCTCCAGAGAATCCGTCTTTAATTAGTTCGCCTGCTACTTCTAGCAGGACTTTTTTTGAAAGTGTTTGATCTTGAGAGCTCCTCCTCTCTTTATTTAATGTTAAATAAGTTTTCTGTTCAGTTTTTTGGGACCTCATTATCCTCAATTAATCCAAGTTCTAATTGAGGACCATTAATTGTCCCCTTTTATTTTATATAAAAACAAAATAGATAGAAGCACTGTTTTTGAAACCATCATGTGGAGTAAGTTCTCATTTTCTCACCTACCTATAGTTTTGTTTTTTTCAAAAAGGTTCAATTTTGAAATCTGTGCACTGGTCATTTATTTATTAAAGCAATAGTTTTCTGTTCGGTCTCATTTTACATAAGTGAGACGTGTTCAGGCACGCATGAATGAAAAAGGACGATTTTTGAGAAAAAATTAGTCTTGACCACCCCCTCATTTTTGAGTCTAACTTGTATAAGATTGTATTACGACAAGGCCGTTTTTGGAGGGTGGTCATGCCTTGGCTCTTAAGAATATCTCTAATAAGCGCCCCCTTTTAGAGGTGGGCGTTTATATAAAATAGTATTACGAGGTTGGTGGTTTAGCGGCTATGGGGCAGAACTGTCATTACTATCTACTAGAATTGAATGAGGGAAAATTTGGAGCGCTGCGCAATTTTTTTGGCAAACTAAACTCTGTAATGAAAACCTAATCGGGCACAGAAGTACCATCAGAACTGCTTCTATCACGTTGATACCCTTTGACATAGACACAACAATGTTTCAAAAATGAAATAACTCCGATGATTATGAACTGAAAGGACTAAAGCACGAAATAAATAATCTTTTACTGAAAGAAGCGCTTAATTGTTTTTTATTTTCATTTAGTATGCACCAGCTTGGCCGATTTGAATACAGCGTGCCTAGACATTTTTCGTGGAGCGTCATGTTGCACATATTGGAGCCAGGTTTATAACATTATTATGCCTGAAAAAGACGCGCAAAAAAATTATGACAGCTTCTGTTGAGCAGTATTTTTGACCTATGATCACCACAGTTCGTATTTTTTGGCGACCAAGATGAGTCGAGTACTTTTCACACCAAATCACTTGTGCTGCCTTTAACAATATCTGGAAAGGTGCACTTCCGCCTATCTCTTTGAGTACAAATATCGGGTAGTGAAGCTGTCTCTCAAGTTGGCTGCACTTCGGTTTAGTTGACATCCTTGCAATATATCAAATCGAGGAGAAGCATGTTGCTCTTGAGGAAGCTATAATGCATCCGTCCATTTCAGGAAGGCCTATCTTCCCCACCCCTCCCTAGGGTTTGCAAGTGCCTTATTTCTAGGGGCCAGGCATTGGTGCATTCGCTCCTCAATTTTTTTCAGGGCTGGAGTATTGCCCGCACGCAAGTGCTTGTGCATTTCGCGACGTGGTACCACCAGCGATTTTTTACATCCAATTTCATGGAAAATTCATAAATACGCATAATCCTATAAAAATTTTACCCGTAAAAGCGAAGATTGATTTGGCGATTGGCTTCGCCATTAAGGCTTGTATCCATAAGGTCGTTAGCTGTCGTTACCTGTAATTTTGGGTCTGGAGATAACAACAGAGAGAAACAGAAAACGCCAGTGTCGCTTCCAATCTGTATGCAGGGTTTTTTTGCCGCAAAAAAGAAATGGCGGCACTTCACAAGGAGATTCTTCTGCAACAAAATTTGTTTAGACTCCTTGCCATAAGATGGCAACAGAGAAAAAAAAAGAAAAAACACTGCTTCAGGGTCAGAGAAGTTTTTAGAAAGTGAGTAGAGCTTAGTGCAGACCATAGACAAGTTCTTGAACTTCGTTTGCAGGACAGTGTATTTCTTCAGGTCCTTTTACCCTCGAGAATAATTTTTTATTTGATGATGTTTTGCAAAAATTTATTTAATTTAACGTAATTAAATTTATTATATACTATAGTCTTTTCCGAATTCGCCGTTATGAGTTTTGAACAAGCAGCATTATGGAAGAAACGTGTCGTTTTCTGTTGCTTTGTATCTTTCAGATAAGACTTTTTTATCCTAGCGACACTGTCTTTTTCTGTGTCTCTCTTTCGTTTCGAACGCCGGAATAAACTTTCGTGAGGCTTGTGGCATTTCTCCAGAGCGGGGCCCTTCACCCCCCTCCGGCGGGCGTAAATTCAGAATTCCATAAGATCACAAAGATTACAAATTATCAATATACCATGATGTGAAAAATTGTTTGCATATTAAAGTTTAAAACAAGAACTTAAGTACATCAATTTGAACTGTCATCCTACCCAGCTTATAGCAATAACAGCTATTAGAGAATTTAATTAAGTATAATTCAAACCTGGTTAACGGA
The DNA here is from genome assembly GCA_025400095.1 of Phenganax marumi. Lineage (NCBI taxonomy): Eukaryota > Metazoa > Cnidaria > Anthozoa > Malacalcyonacea > Clavulariidae > Phenganax > Phenganax marumi. The sequence goes on along the minus strand of JAODVM010246947.1, from coordinate 1,004 downwards.
GCAAACATTCATATGTTTAATATACATGCTCTGACCCGGGGATGCTCGACAGGTAAAATGAACATGTATGTGATGTAACGCATTTTTCATTAAAATTTTATTCTGTAGAGGCTTTGTAAGCGTTGTACTTACGCGATTTTTTAAAGGAAACCCATTAATTATCAACAAAGTGTCAATGTAACAAAGAAAATCATTTTCAGTACCAAGTAGAACAACGCTCTTCAGTCGCTTCAGTGTTATGCATGATCAGAGCTGATTCTTAATTACCTTAAGTTTAGAAGAGGACCGCTCTCCGGAACAGTTTGAGATCATGAGACTAAGAGAGATCCACATTGGGATTTCAGCGTTCTGAAATAAAGTTTCCAGATTATTATCCAGAAGAAGCCTGTACATGTGCAATTCCAGTGAATCAACTTTCAATGTGACGTCGTCGTTATCTTTTGTTGAGTCATCTTTGTCGACATATTCATCAGAGGATATGTCGTTCACACGTTGTGCAGAAACAGTAGTGACATCCAATGATTTCATAGCAAAATCTGTACAGAGAAAACCATAAAAAGGTTCTAATTCAATAGACAAACTGGCTTTTAGATCTGTCGGATACGCATCTTGGCGAATTTTTGCACTGTCGACCACTCCTTCAACTGAAAGTTCCTTGAGCTTTCGAAGAAAGCCAAACCTTGCAGCAATTACGGGGTATGCCTCAGTCGTTTCCGCAACTCAGCGTCAATTCTGTTGATTTTGACAAGGAACCTATCCGTACGAAACTTATTGGCCGGAGTCTGCTACACTACCGATGCTGATCATGGCTCATCATAACAGCGATTTCTCTTACGCACACATTTCTCTTTGCCGATGTACTGGTCAGATTGACTGAGCTTCTTTCCCTCAGTCTCAAACTCTTCAAATCTTGCACGCTGCTTACTGACATTACCAGACATAATTCCAGAGAAAATATTTGATAAATATTTGTCGAGTGATGGTAATGTGTGGGAAGAGAATAA
>JAODVM010246836.1:0-12760 GCA_025400095.1 Phenganax marumi | reverse complement strand
TGACGAAACTGTCGACACACTGAGATGAAAAAAAACTAATGTGGTTTTCAGGTTTTGGCATAGTATAAGGCGACAATACAAACATTGTTTTAAAATACGACAAAAATTATTGCTTTAACGCCTACATATTCGTAAATTTCTTCTCTGCTTTAACAATTTACTGAACGCTGATTTTGTGCCACTTGCCTAACAATATCGGAGCAATTTGCCGACTGGGTCGACTGGTGCAAAATTATTGGGGGGGTGAAGCACCCCCCACACACCCCCGCTCGCGACGGCCCTGCAGTAGCACAAACAAACTCAATTACGATAACAGCTATGTTAATACACAATTTCATTTGAATACCGGAAGCATGACTACGGCAAACTTCAGGTAAAATTGGGAAAATTTTCAGGTAAAGTTATGTTTTGACGGCGCACTTAATGGAAGCTTGTGTTATGAACCCTAATTTTAGTTGCCTGCTTGTGTCAATTCCTGAGCTGTGTTATAACGCTTTGCTGAGACACTTGTCCTATACTTTAGTTTCCTGTGTTTGCTTTTAGTTGTAATGATTAATCATCATTATGTCATATGTAAATGCCTGCTCGAGTACATCTATGCTATATTGTAAAATCAAGTTAGTCTTGGCCTGAGTGTGTTTCGAACACATACATCTCAGCACCAATTGATGTTGTAGAAGTGATATAGTCGGTTAAATATAAGGTGAAACAAAATTTGCGAGGTGAATTCACATTTGTTGAACATTCTAAAGATCCTGCTCGTCATCGGCGCCCTCGCGCAGTGCGTATACACTGTGTACTCGGAAGTCTAAATGACCCAGCGACACTTGTAAATGGTTGTAGCACACTATTGTTACAATTCATCACACAGCCCATCATCATGCTCCAGTGCTATCAATGCCGTGTTATGACCATGACCTTGCTCTTCGTTATAAAAAGTTGTTAGTGCTAAAAAGTTAATAATTCTAGTATATTACCACACTTAGGTTCGATGTAGGCACTAAATTTTATGCATTATCAATTCAGATGGCATGCAACAGTACGCAGTGCGTAACTATTTTTTCCTTTTAATTCTGTTGTTTGCGCGGCGCTTCTTTTGTGTTACCGGTCGTGATGACAATATTAGTGAGCTTGAGCAACCAACGTTTTCGACAACGCGAACGGCGTGAGAAACGTCAAAGGACTGGGTCAAGCACGGTGATTGGTTGAAAACGTCAAGTTTACTTCCGGTAGACGTCCTGGTTGTCAAAAACGCCGCTTGCTTAAGCTCGCTAGTAGTTAGGGGTGGGCGATACTGGCAATATCGGTTTCGATACGATACTGGTTACTTTTTACTCGATACCATTGTTTCGATACCATTTTCGATACCGATACTCCGTTCTCATTATTCATGTATTCTTTTTTATAAATATATACATAGTAGCTGCATTTAAGTCACAGTTGCTGCATTTAAGTTTTTTTCTAAATCAACAAGAACAATTAGAGCAATATTTTACAAGTTTTCGTTTAGAAAGAGTTCGTATCCTAATAATTCATTACCTATTTTATCCTTCTGCATCCAAAACTTTCACGTGCCTCTTGTTTCCTTGTCACACGTGACACGTAAATTATTATTGATATTGTAAAAATTGTATCGATACTCGATCGTCAGTGGTGAATGTCGAAAAAGTCGATACTTTTTCGATATATCGCCCACCCCTAAAAAGTAGGTAGTTCACTGAAAAAAAAACTGTATTTTAGGAGAAGCTATTACCTTGCAAATACGAGTAGTGGAATATTTTCTAAATGACCAGATGTCAATAAAATACATTCCACTTTCTCTGCATAAGTTTTGAGATTACTTTCTTGACGTGACATCTATCAAAAAGGACAACTATTTAGATATTGGACTATCTACTTGTTAGATAATAAAATACTAATATATATTTTACCAATATTTTACAATGTGTCTGGGCAATTTTGAACAGCAGTATGCCACTCAAGAGATCACAAATCTACAGGAAAAAACACAAACGATTTAAGAAAAAGAATGAAGAATTAGACAATATTTTGAGTAAAACATACAAGAATTAGCAAATAGAGTTGGACAACAATGTTCATAATTACCACAAAAACTGCAGGTACTACAAAATTTTTATTGCCATTTTGAAACAGATGAAATAGAAGAAGAATAAGAGGTGGCTAGAAAACAAATATCAGAAGATAATTATAAATTTGAGCCGTTAGATGCACTTGTGAAGAGAAATTATTCAAAATCTGACTCACCTCATGGATTGAGTCACCAGAATAAGGTGATATACCATAGTCTAAAAGAGCTAATCCTTCTGATACTAAACAAACAATAATGAAATTGACCCATCAAGTTGCAAGGTACCTCAATGCGCTCTAGTCATATATTTTATACTGTATAATGCAAGACGACTTTATTCATCCGCAAGAGACTCTTGCTACTTAAAGGGTAAACTAGCTAGTATAACTAAACAAAGTTAGAAGACTTGCGTAGGAGGCAAGTGTTCGTCAGTTGTGGCACAGTATAAAAGGAAGGATCAGTAGTGCCACTCAAGTTGGAATCTTTGAAGTTTTTGCCCTTGCATGTATTGCATTACGCATGTTTTGCAGCCAGTAAACTGCATGATCTGGCCAATAAGCACGCCGAACTGGTTGATGACAGCCAATAAACTGGATATTTTTGCATAAAAACACGAGGACATGTTTCACCTGAAAGTGGCACTACTGTTCTCCTTATACTGTGGTTTTGACATGTTAAAAGCTCAGCCCTACCACCAGACTTTTGGAGTAGGGCGGCACCTGACCCATACTACACACTATCGACCCCTTGGATCCCCCAGTAATCTAGTGATCTACACAACTGACCTCGTTTCCAAGACGTAACTGGAGTCGTAAATTCTATCCTACTGCATATCCACTCATGAACATTGAACATAAACAACAAACATCTGAGAATCAGAGCAACAAACAAAACTAAAACGAAACGACTACTTGTGCCAGCCATCTTGAATATGGCGGAGTATTGATACCATCGGAGCTTCATACCCTCAATAATAAGATTTCGAGCTAGAATGTCAAACTTTTTAATTCAACAAATTAAAAATAATTGTAATAGAGAACATGTTGAGTATTATATTTTAAACACAGGGTGCTATGCTTGAGAAGTTGATAAATTATATAAATTTATCAGTGAACGAGATTGTCATATATACGAGATTTGACCTCGGGTATTCGTAGAGAAAGTCAGTTTGTTGACTGTTGTTGCACTGACATTCTTTGTGCTTTCTTTTCAGTCGATTTCAATGGCTTTACGACGCGAGTCTTTAGAACACAGCCTTCCTTCTATTGGTATCATAGGAACAGGCTTTGCATCTCGGCATATAGTGCCTCTACTGCGATCTGTTGGTTTCAAAATAGCTGCCGCTTGGGGAAATAATGCGGTCAAAGTTAAGAATATGGCAGAGAGCTTAGATATTCCTTTCTATACAACAAAAATAGACGAACTTCTGTTGAGAAATGAAGTTGATCTAGTCTGTGTGTTCTGTCCTCCACATTTACGAGCCGATGTAACCGTTAAAGCCTTGTTGATTGGTAAAAATGTGATGTGTGAGGCACCTGCAGGATTGGACAAAATGGATGCCCAGAGAATGGTGGATGCATCTCAGTATTATCCTAAACTGTTATCCCTGATGGCACATCAGCTACGATACCTCCCAGCATTTGTTAAAATGAGACAAATGATAGCCGAGGGTTTCTGCGGTGACTTAACGATATACGATTGTCGTATAGAACTGGAGTCGTTACTAGGACCAAAGTATAATTGGCTTTGTGATCACATGATGGGTGGTGGTGTTCTAAACATCATGGGCAGCCATTTTGTAGACCTATCTCGATTTCTTACCGGTCAAACGATCACCGAAGTTCATGGGGTTTTAAAAACATTTAACAAACACACTGAACATATTCACGGATTTCGACATATTACGAGCGATGATTTCACTTGTTTTCAAATGAAAATGAGCAATGGATGCTTTGGCAATGTCTCATTGAATACACACATGGGGAAACTCAAACAGGAAGTGATGGTGGTTGGGACAAAAGGTAGACTGGTCGTGCGAAATGGTGATCTTTATGGAGTAAATCTTGAGCAGTCGAATGAAGAGAAATTGCTCTATAAAGAACGAGGGCGCGTTCCTTCTGTGTCAAACGCTGGGAAGTTGCCACAAGATATTTACGTTCTAGCGTTTGAAAAATGGCTTCAGGCAATTAAGAAGTCCTTCCAAAATCAAGAAGACCATAAGAGTTCAGATTTGGATGTTGTATCTAGTGCAGCCAAGTTTGATGATGGTAAATCTATCCACTATTGTACCAGTCAACTTTAGATGCTAACCATTCTTTGTTTTTCTAGGATTCTATGTAAGAGCAGTGTTGGATGCCATTGTTCAGTCCAACAATATGCAAGAATGGGTCAAAGTTGAACTAGAACAACAGAGTGAGACACCAAAGCCATTTTAATTAATTAAATGACTCATGAAACATGTTTGCAGTAAATTACCATAAAGTTGGAAAATGTTTTCAAAATTATCAATGTATATACGTAAATTGTATGGAAACTGAAACTTTGATTGATGATACTGTTCCATTAATCTCCACCTGTAGTTCTTTTTTTCCCTGAAGGTAAAATATAGGGAAAATCTACTGGGAAACCCCCGTATTATTCTAATGACATTCTAAGACGTTCTAATCGTCATTCCAACACGTTCTAATTGCATTCCACTATGCTTTTATTGCATTTTATTACGTTCTAGTTTATTAAATTGTAACGTTTCTGTTACACTTGAAACAAAAATTCCACAAAAAAGTTTTTTTGCAGAGCATATATTATAAACCCCATGAATAATAGACCCACCGGAAAGTTTTCATGAGACAGATTCATTTTCGATGTTGTGTAATGTCCACGCGCCTTCCACGTGTAGAAAGGTTATCAAAACTTCGCTGAAACGAGCCGGAAATTGGTGTCAGGTGGAAGTTTTGTCTCTGGTTTAACGCTGGTCATATTTCTAGTGTCACGCATATTTGTACAAAAAAACACAGCAGTTTTCATCTTCTTTCTAGACACAGAAGCTTTATATAAATCTCACGCCCCCAGTTTTGTTTGTGCATGCCATTTCCTAGATTTCTCCGGGGTTTTCTCTGAGTGACGTCACATCATCGATGAAAACAATATCGCAGGAAAAATACGAAGTACAATAGTACAACTACGGTGGGGAATATCACGCCATATAACGATCTTCTGACTGTATTGCACTGCTTGGAACAGTTGTCAAAGCACAGGGAAAATCTCCAAGGCTTTTTTAGCCTTAAATGTGCTGGATATTGTTATTAAGGTATGCGAATATATCTGAAAATATTTTTTGTGAATATTACTTTTTAATGTGAAGTTATATTGTTTACTTATCGATAATTAATAAACTTTTAACCGATCAACGATCAACTTTTGTACAAATGCAATGTACTGTAGGTTATTCGTTTTAAAAGTTGTATAAAATATTTAATATTTTAAAATTATTTTAATGTTCTTCAAACGGTAACTCTATCTAACGGCTACGTACTTTACTTATCACTGTGTTCCGTCTATCGCCCGACAATTTCCTGTTCAAGAGGAGACCCTTGCAGCTCAAACGACCTCGAATAACCTGCATGTAATTTTCATTCAACTCAGCAATCATCACACAAAATTACAAGAAGTATGGAGGTTACTAGAAAAGTGATGTCATCATATTGGACGGAACATTCGAAAGAGCAAAGCATTGAAGAAATGATGCTCGATAAAGATGCAAGTCAAATAACAAAGTCCGAGCATCCTGAAGTTTTAAGTTTGCTTCCTGATGTCAAGGGGAAACAAGTCCTGGAACTTGGAGCTGGAATTGGGTTTGTAACTGCATTCATAGTCATTGAGGATAAGGCATTTTTCAATTTTTATTGCTTACAAGAGTTTGTTTCTTCAGGAGATTCACAGGAGACTTAGCAAGACGAGCCAAACATGTGCATGCTGTCGATTTCATGGAGGCATTCATTAGCAAGAACAGGGAGACAAATGGTGCTAAGTATGCCAATACGTCATTTGAATGTGCTGATGTGCTGAAATTGGAGATACCCAAGCACAGGTGACCGCTTTTGATGATTATAGTTTATCATGAGCCTCCAAAACATTGACTATTGCTATAATGATTCACTTCTTCAAGAAAGGTGTTTATTCAAGGAAGGCACTTATTCAGAGGGGCGCTTATTGGAGGGGTTGCTCATTATCACATGTTACAATATGAGTCATGAGTCAAGAATATCGCATGTTTGCAAAGTAGTGTTTTCTGTAAGAGAGGGGCACTTATTCGAGGAAATTCGGTTTTTTCATGTTCTCTACTTAACTATGCCATCTATTGAACATTGATCGCCAAAGAGAGCATATTACCAATTAATTGTGTCTTTCTTCTAAACAGTGTCGATATAATTTTCTCCAATTGGCTACTCATGTATCTTTCTGATGAAGAAATCCAAATCTTGGCTAAGAAGATGTTATCATGGCTCAAAGTTGGAGGTCATTTGTTTTTCCGTGAATCATGCTATCACCAATCAGGAAACAAAAAAAGAGGGGACAATCCTACAGAATACAGAACACCAATGCAGTACGTTGAACTGTGTGAATCTGTTCAAGAGGAAGATATAAGTAACCCGGAGAAATTTTACGTCTTAAACCCCATCTTCGGAAAATCAGTGGAGGCTTATATAACGGTACGTTTTATTTTACAAAAACTCACCTCCTTCAGTTTAGTTTGTCCGGAAAAAGGAAGAAAGATAGAAAAGGTTGGCTATAAATCCACCAATGTTTGGTGATTTTCTTTTTCTAGCATAAGAACAACAAGAATCAGTATTGTTGGCTCTGGCAAAAAGACACGAGAGATGAAAGTGAAAAGTACAACAGACTTCAAACATTTCTGGATGATAATCAGTACACCACACACGGCATTAAACGATATGAAAAGATTTATGGTAAAGGTTTCATCAGTTCCGGAGGCGAAAAGCTTGTCAAGGTAAAACATGTGAATCTTTCGAAATTTTGTTGCCTTTAAAAATACGCGATTTTTAAACAAACATGTAGTAATTATAACAACAATTTGTGAATGCCCTTGCTTCTGAAATTTCTGCAGGAGCTTTGTGAGAAGTTGGATCTTAAAGTCAAAGAACATGTGCTGGATATTGGTAGTGGAATGGGAACGACTGCTTTTTATATGGCTAAGGTATAGCATCGCAATCTCTAGAATATCGCCCTGAAGAGAAGATGCCTAAACACAAGTTACTTTTACAGTGTAGGTTTCTAATTTTCTCGTAGACTTATGGCGTTTTCGTGACTGGCATTGACCTCTCTTCCAACCAAATCAACTTGGCTATGGAGAGAGCAAACAAAGAAAAAAACGATCAGGTAAAATTTTATCATCATGAAGACTACCTCTGAATCGGTTAAATACGAATGGGAATACATTAAAATCTATTTCGTGTTCGTTTGAAATTCAGGTGCATTTTGAGATTGGTGACGTAACGCATCGCAATTACAAACGAAACTCGTTTGACGTCATCTACAGCAAAGAAGTATTCTTACATGTTGCTGATCCGAAAAGCTTGATAAATTCGTGTTATGTGAGTACTTTTCACGATGCAACACACTTAAACGGTTGAACTCTAATCATGAAATTATACAAACAATCTTGTTTCTCTAGAACTGGTTGAAACCGGGCGGTAGATTGCTTGTGACTAACTACTGCTCAAGCGGCAAGACTCCAACGTCAGCTAGGTTCCAGTCCTACATCACAGAAAGAAAATATCACCTGGTCGATGTTGATACTCTGGGAAAGGTTGTGGTTGGATTTTGTCAAGCAGACGTCATTGATGTTTAAAGTTTTTTTTCCTTCTAGCTTTCCTATTTTTGTTTTTACAGTATTTTGAGGATGCTGGTTTTCAAGACGTCGAAGCCAGAGACACGACGGAACAATTCGTGAAAATTTTGGAGAATGAACTCCACGGTTTTCAACAAAATAAAGATCTTTTTCTTCAGGTAATATGAAGAGAACAGGATAGACATTGAAAATTATCATGCGAAAATGAAGTCGTGTATGCGGAGAAAAACACACGAACAAGCAAGAATGACTTTGATTTGCTTGTTATCATCAGAGTTTAAACTTTCAAAACACTCGTTGCCCTGCGAGGCTTTCCAAAACCCAAGTTCTCTTTTTAAAGTTGCTTCTAGTTTAAAACAGCGTGATATGATTGAAATGTCTTGATTTTCTCAGGAATTCTCTTTGGAAGATTATTACACAATTGTGAATGGTTGGACAGATAAGTTACTTCGGTGCAGTGAAGGTGACCTCAAAAATGGCGAATTTCTTGGCAGAAAACCTTCAAGATAAGAACTCTCCAAGCTATTCACACCAACAAAAAGTCAAAGACACTATATTTATATAAATGTATAGAGAGAAATTATTGGCTTTGCCGGCTTTAGCCATTTAAGTGTTATAGCCACTTTGGGTAGCATTGAACATGATAATTTGGGGATTTTTTTTACAATTTCGGACAGGAATATTTTGATTGAAAACTTTGATTTTTATGTTAAAGATGTTCATTGGTGACCCAGAGCAGAAATATAGTCAAACAATAGCATTAATTTATTTTCTATGTTCAAATTTATTAATATAATTATATGGTTTTGAAAAGTGCGGAGTATGTTTTTTGTGACATGCATGGCAAATTGAAACCTCTCTTACAACGAGTTTACGTCGTATTAGTCGACAAATCAAGAGTCTGATGACATTTTCTACAGTAGGAATGCCGGCAAGCCACACAAAAACCCTTAATCTCTACCAAGTTCAGCTTTTAATCTACATGGATTCATTGTAATCATGGTCCTCTATGAGATGTCTATTAAGAACAGGTTCTGAGCGATGACGTGAAAATCCGGGGGTAGAGTGTCCGTGTGGTTGCCATGACATCGACTCGCGAAACTCGGCCAAGTCTTCTTCATCATTCAAGGCGAGCAGGCCATCATACGCGCGGGTATACAGCTCCAACCCTTTCGCAAAGAAATAGATCTCACTGTGGATGAAATCTCGAAATATCTGTTTGATTTCCAGGATTTTGGCTCGTTCGAATTCTTCCATTTGTTCGTGAAGTATGCGCGAACTTCTACCGGCCTCATCCGAGGCTTTCTGAAACTCCGTCTGTGCTCTTGCGATTCGATTAGGATTCGACGTAGAACGAGTCCTAATCTTCTCCAATGATTTGTATTTCCTCACTTCATTGTCCAAAGCTCCTAAGTTGGATTTCACATCATCTTTGGCCTGACGGCATTTTGTTTTATAAATACTAAAAGCCTGCACGTTTTTCTCGGCAATTCGTTGAACCTGTTGATGTCTGAGGTCTTGTATCGCCGCGAAACACTCGGCAAAGTTGTGCAAGGCTTGTTTCAACCCACTAGACTCTTCATCGGCGTATAAAGCGACTGCTTTGTGAAAGTCGTCCCCAGCGTTACGGAGTTTGCCCAGACGAGCTGCGTATAGTTGAAGCTTGTTCCCAAGCTCATCAAAGTGAGTTTCCACGGAGGTTATACTCCTGTCTGCAATCTTTCGTTCGTGTTCATTCGCTTTGATGGTTGTACTCAAATCTGGCAAAGAAACACTTGTATTTGTACGGCGTAAACTACCCGTTGGAGCAGACGCCATTATTTCTAAACACCTATGCTTTTAAATCTCCCCCCGTTTCGCTTCAACGGTTTAATATTTCAAAACAAAGATGAATACTTGAATGAATAAGAGGATTCATTTGGACAAGAAAAACACTATCCAGTTACAACATGAGGCCAGTGGAACGCCTTCAAAATGGCGTGAGCACCTGTTCAAATGTAAATGCGTGGAAGAATTTTATGCCACGCTCAAAACAGGTGGTGAAAACTCCAGTAATTTGTAGACAATCCTTATAGAAAATCACCTCAATTAAAAACAATACGACAAATTATAGTCGGTATATCTCTCCTCAAAGATACGTTCGACTTCAATTTTCATAATTTGCGCCGTGGTAGAGACTTAAATCTTGACTTGAAAATAATTTTAAATTTCTCATACTTTCACGCCGCGTCATATTCTAACCCTAGAAGCGTCCATAAACAAAGTTAGCTGCAACTAGTATGCTGATTATCTTTGAGCAACAATAACAGACAGCCGCACAAAAGTTAATCTTAATTTCACGAAAAGATAACCGATGACGGACACTCCCCGATACGAAAGGTAAAGTGAATGAGACAGACCAAAAAGAAACGAGTACTTTTATAGAGGAGTGTTGAAACGTTTAACGTGTTTTCATAGCGCACTGGAGAGAACAAACGAAGGCTAGTTTGGTTTTATAAACTCTAAAAAAAGGATAGTCGGTACAAACATTTATCACATATGAACTATAATGCATTGACAAAAACAGTGCTGTACAGAGTTTCTCAACAAGTTTCAACTAAAGTTTTCAAACTTAGTGGATTTTTCTTGTGTTTTGTAATAAACAAGAACGTGTAGTCAAGATCTATCAATTACAACATCATAATATTCACCGTGAGCACAGTAGAACTGTGGTGCATTTGATTCCAATAAGTTTGACTTTGAATTACTGGTGACAAATTCAAATCACCAAAAAAGAGAGGAGATGGCGTCTGCAAAGATTCAACGAATGTCCAAAGCATGCAAGCAGAAACCGACAAGACGAGAGGCAAAAACAAGCAAAATTCCGGAAGAAATTCAATGTAAGATTTGCAAAAAGAGATACGAGAATCCAAAACTATTACCCTGCTTGCATACGTTCTGTAAATCGTGTTTGGAAAAAAGTCTAGAATCCCACGGGGGATCATTGCATTGCCCTGTATGTCCTACGCAAATTAAATCGACTGAACTCTCCGAGTTGAAGAACAATTTCATGGTGAGCAACTTGTTGCAAACTATTGACTTGAAGCAAGGTGTAAATGAGAAACAATGTGATAGTTGTGATGAAGAAGCCGCGGCAACGGCAAGATGTTTCGAATGTAGCGACTTTTTATGTCCAAGCTGTGTTGAAGCACATAAGCGAGTTCGATTCACGAAAACACATCGAGTTGTCGCTATTAAGAACTTAGACGCAGATGCAATCGTTGGAACCCCACGTTGTACAACTCATCCTGGTGAAATTCTGAAAATGTACTGCAAACAATGCAGAAAACCTGTGTGTAGAACATGTCTTCGTTGTGAACACGATGGACACTCGTTGATAACCTTAAAAGAAGCGGTGGAGAAAACTAAACCGAAGCTAAACGCATTGCTTCTAGCAGCGCAGGCAAAGATCCCTATTTTACAACGCAAAGTTAAAGAAATCCAATCGTCAAAAGAAAAATTAGAATCGAAAGTGGACGAAGTTATAAAACAGATTCAAGGAACAACTGCAAGGATTTTAATGGCAGTGAAGCGGCGAGAAAAAGATCTGTACAAGATGCTAAGAAAAATCCATGATACGAAGAGCGACCAGCTTGAATCTAGGGAACTGGCTCTAGAGAATGATTTGGTCCAAGTTTTGGATAGTTGTGATTTTGCCGAGGAGCTCGGGAGGCTTGGTGATGAGGCCATGGTACTACATCTCAGTGAAATGACGTGTGCAAGGTAAGAGGAGGAGAACTTTCCAGATCATTTCTCCGAGTAGAAGCTAGTTCTCGTGTATTTCATATTTGTAGCTTTCTGCTAGGTTAAAAAGCCTGAGCGCCAAGGAGGACGCGACTGTTCCTGAAATTTGCGAGAATGAAATTGAATACATCGTTGAAGAAAAACCAGCGTTGGACGAACTGAAGATCTACGGCAAAGTTTTATCCAAAGAACAGAAATTGAAGCTGACTGATGAAAAGGTGGAGCAAAGAACCGAAAGAGATGAGAGGAACAGAGAAAATAGGGAGAATGAGAAGGATGGTAATGAAGTAGGAGAAGAGAAAAAGGCGACCGTCGAACGAAAAACAGGCTGGCTGCAAACTTTCACGAGCCCTCGAGCACTAATAAGAAGACTGAGTTTTGGCGGGGATGAGATGGAAGATAAGAAGCCTGAGACCAAGTCAAAGGTTGTGAGTCAAACACATGAAACACCAACTACCCTGGGAAAAAAATCAAACAAGGGACAACATCAGGAAGAGAACAGACAAGGAAAGATAAAAAACGCCCAAAAAAAGCGTTCAGAATTCGAATCCATCCCAAAGTCCAAAAAACAAGAGAAAGACGAGATTGAGCATATATACGCCGTACCAGACAAAGTGAAATCTCCACCGAAACCACCAAGACTAACAAGAGACCCTGAAAATCCTCCACCAACAACAAAAGATCTCCAGAGTGCCCCTTTATCAACAAAAGATCCTTGGAGTCCCCCATTATCAACAACGGACCCTCAAAGTCTCCCTCTATCAACGAAAGAAAGTACCAGAAGCAAAGCAGCAACATTATCCACCAGTGAGCGTTGTTATTTCTCCTCCACTGAATCAGAACCTCCGACGTCCCATTCAATCCTAAAACAGCCCTCTCTAGAAAAAATTCACCAATCACATGAGCCTAATTTACCTCAAGTTTGGACGGTACACAGTGGGTCAACGTCATCGGGGGTTCATTCACAATCATATCTACCAAGTCTGTGTATTTTGACCAAGAATCGCAAAGGTCGACCC
>JAODVM010246726.1:0-12761 GCA_025400095.1 Phenganax marumi | reverse complement strand
CGTATAGATATAGACATATTCAGCTCTGAAATAGCCATTTCCGACGTTCTAGAGGGTCTAAATTTTGAAAATTTTCCAGCTCGGCGCCAACCATGGTGGCGCCTCGTGGCCTCAGTATAGCGTGACCAGTCAATCCTAGCTAGCTACGCCACTGACAAAGAGTGCCCTATTTTCCACAAAAGTGCCCCTGGAAACTTATGTCCTCCCAACACAAATTTGCTTCCGACGTCCTTGCAAGTACTGGGGAACGTTGCAATTCTTAGTGGCACTGCTGTCCTTCTATACTGCGGCCGCAGGTTTGCCTCAGGAGCATTTCACTTAACAAGTCTTCTTTTTTTATTTTTGCTAAAGTGAGTGGAGATTTTAAAAGTTTCTCGTTCGCAGTTCCATATCTAACAACGAGCGAAAAACGAGCTTTTAATGCGCACTTTAAAGTGTACTTGAAAATCTCCAGTAAAAACAAAGGCAAGGCTGCTATGCACGTTAATAATAAACTTTCAATCCTTCATAGTTTTATAGTTTCTAGAAGTACAGGAACAAACGGACATGTAGTTAGTTAAAATTCAAAAACTCTAAACAATTCTTCATGCGGTTTTTTCTAAATAGGTTTTTTTACACTTCACACATTTACGTGCGTGCCAACACGCGTAACTTCGCTGCAGTACGCCGTTTTTTCACTATAAAAATAACTCAAAGTATATTTGTCGCCTGATACGCGCGATTCATCGTATTTCTCACAGGGCGCTTCTAATGTTATTACTGTTTTGACGGCTTAAAGTAAATGTTTTCGTAAGCTGGTCTTGATATCATATTGGCAATCTGCAAATGATCCTATAATTTCGCAATCGCAAGCAGTACTATTTCCCACATAGATTTAGAAATATCGTGTTATAAGCTTTATGGTGACAATGACCAAAAGCTGCCGTACGTTTTAAGACGCGCTTGCGAGTTGCGAACAATTACACGATGATCTTATCATCTTGAAAGATATATTCTTGATCCGTTATGGTGTGGTATAACTCGACAAGATCATGTCTATTTTGGAAAAGAACGCATACATTACCTATTGTTGCTAATACCGCTCAAATTAAAATAGCGAGATTTGAACCGAGGAGAAAATGATTGATTTAATTCACGTACAGGAAAATCACGAAAATATGAGAAAAATAAGGAAACAATCAACAAAAAAAATCAATAAGTCATAAAAAATCACAGTCGTTTAGAATATAAAAAACCAAAGAACAGCTGCGAAAAATCATGGAATAATAACCAAAAAATCATTTAAAAAATCACTAAATAGTCACAAAATCAGACTGAAAAAACTCACAAAATTTTGACAAGCTGAGCCAGCGAGATGACGCTGAAAGTCAATTCTGTACATTGCCAGTATATTATTATACTCCTTCTTGCTTCGTGTAAACTGTTATATATCTCATTTCTTAGTTAACATTCTGTTGCTTATGTTAATATATATCCCATCTGTACTGTACCACACAGGTCGATCGATCGCACATGAAGAATATAGACGGTTTATAAGTGGTCCGATCCTATTTTAATGGCAAAACAAAGGGCAAAGACTGCATGCTAGCTAACCGTCTAGATTTCGTTTCTACAATGGCACAACCTTTGACAATATTGACAAATATCCACTGAACTTTAAAACTTAGCCATTTGTACATTAAGCTCCAAACCTCGTGTGGATTTCCATCGCACTTTCTGACAAATGAATTTCCGTAGCAACAACGTGGTTTCTTCATAATTAAGCTTATGCAGAAAATTGCACGTAGTTGTCAAAGAAGGGACGATTAATGATAGCAATTGCTTGTATTATTGCTTGTTATTACAAGCGATTGTAAAAATAGATTTCTTCAATGTATGAAACAGAAGCAAAAACGATTTAACCCAACCAAACGGAATATACATCTATAGGGTGGCATGCAAATTGGCACTGAAAACTCTTCCATTTGGTAAGAGAAACATTTATTGGCAATTTGGCATGGCTTGTAAAATATGCAATTTAAAATTAGATATTGTGTTAAACTGAATTTTGAAGAGGTGTTGAAAAGATGCGTACAAAAGATCTTGTCGGACTTTGTTGTCTCAATGCCAATCTCCTTACATCCAATAATTATTATCTGGAATACCAAAATCTCGTTTACTTCAAGGGAGCCAGCTTTTTGAGCTAACTCAACTATACGTCTTGGAGTTAAAAAAAACTCAGAAATTAACTGGAGTTTACATACTATATGCCCTCTACACAAAAGTTCATGAACTTTGTTTTTAACTGAAAACTGTTTCTTTGGAGCAAACTGCTATGATATGGCATACTAAGGTTTTGGCAATGAGCATTAAAGGACCGAGATCATTTCAGCCATTATTTCAGTTGAATTAAATCATGACTGAATGACCCGAATCCATCAAGACTTCCTTCCTAAATCTGTTCAATGTAATTATAATCGTTATACAGAAAAGACGTGAGCATCCGTTTTGCACCTAGGCGGCGATGAGCAGATTTGTTTTTTTAAATCATCTCTTATTTTAGGAACATAGTTTATGAAGCCTTTTCGACATGCATGCGGTAAGTTAGTTCTACAAATAAGAGTAAAATTGATGGTACGCTTTGAGCAAGAACGTAGCTACAACATGCTGACAACTTCAGCTGCAGATTTGACGCAAGCAAAATAAACCTATTTATCTGCGCGCAATTCATACGACCTGTTTTTTATCGCAAGCTCAAGTAAGAACACTACCTTCTCGTGCAAATGAGAAAGCGAACAATTCAAGAATCTTGCCAAGGAAAAAATTGTTCGTCGCAATCTGGTTTTTGAGGGCGCTGTGAGTCAACGTAGGCTGTTCTACTCTACTCATTTTGACAGATAAGTTTACTGAGACGCGACTTACTCAAAGTTCAAACGCACTTTGCACTGAAATGATAACATTCAATACCCAATTCTCACGACCTAACGGAGGTCATCTGCTTCTGATCTTTACACAAGTCACTGTTGCAGTACAGCGTGTATTATTAAATATTTAAGCCCGATTATCGTGGCACTTACCGCAGTGCAAGACACACATTCATTGTGCATGACCTTTTCCCAGACTCCCAGTTTAAGATTTAGACGAAGCCAATGACAAAACTCAACTCACTTTTATTTCAAACCTAAAAAAACATTCAAAAACTGCGCTCAGAATTACAGAACACTGTGTAGAAGCATTCTAATTATCGTAATTCATAGCAAAATTTGAAGTGCTTGTGAAACGTGTATGTCTGCTAGGAAAGATAAATAAATCTATTTAGAAGGCTAGGCAAGATAAATAAATCTCATCGGCGTCTGAAAAAAATTCACAGAACTTTATAGCAGTTGTCTCTTTAATAGTGGATTATAACTGTATACATTTGTAATCATTGTACACATTTGCAGTCATGGATATATAATTGCATCAAATTGAAACCATCTATTCTTAATAAAGAAACAACAATATAATGGGGACTGTCTATGAATGAATACCTCTGTTTACGGTGGAGTGCAAACCACTTTTTCCCGGGAACAAATAAGAATAGTAAGTTTAAAATATCCCAAAAAAGGCACCGTATATTGCTAGTCAGCAAACCGAGCCACTGAATTCACATTTGTTCAAGAGTGAACTTGTAGATGCGGTAAAAAAGCACCTTCTAAATCCTTCAAAGCCAGTTTCCAAGGTAGATACACTGGTAAACGTTACGGTGTACACATAAAAGACGTCTGCAGACATTCGGACAAACGCTGAATAAAGCTTAATGCCTGCTCATATTACAATTACAGTAATGACAACAAGCACAGTGACAACAAACAGTCACACATCCATCTCACCATCAGAGAGATAATTGAAAATTATGTCAGCTTAAAATAGGCAAAAGAAAACAATACTTTCGTTGTGAAAACATCCAGAATAATAAAACCTCAGATTAATCATAAGCAGAGTAACACAAGTAGAAAAACTCGCCTTAAAAAAATTCGTCAAAATTTTTAAGCATCACATCAGTTCTCGTGCGTGCAGCGGCAATAACAAGCCACAGATCTTTACTAGGCAACCGCGCGCAGCTGATTTTAGTTTTGAACCTGAGCCGCACCGACACGACTCATCCAAACTTTCAATATGCACAAAAAGGAAAATTGTTTCGACAATGAATCGGAGTTTTTAAAAGTCGTCGAAATTTTCGCAGAACAAATCAGGCAAAACAGTTTGAAACTTGGAAAAAGGTTATACCCTTGCGCTGTTTTGAAAACCACGACTATTTTGTCTCGTAGACTTAAAATAGCACTCCAGTCTATAACTTCAAAACATCATGCGCATTTCGTAATTAGCTATAATGGAAGCCGCTATAACAGCTTGCGTGTAACGTTTTAAGCTGGATGAGATCAAATATAACGGTGGTATTAAGCCAGCTAGCGTCATGCAATTCGATTAGAACAACCACAAGACCTTCAACGCGGTAAGTTTTTCGTTGAAAACATATGTCAACAATAAATACCACGCATATCAGGACGTTTAGCACTCCATGTTACTACAGCAGAAGTGTCTCGGAGTTTGATCACAGTTTTCATCAAGTCTACAAAATTACACTACGCAGATTGTGCGCTCGCTTTTTGCCACTCATTCTGGACGAACACACGTGATTTTTTTTTGCCTGAAAAACAGTTTGTTGCATTATTGCAGCAAGCTAGCCGATAATGAGCTGAAAGGATAAGAATGTACATCTAGGTACGTTGGGTAACTCCTAGTTTTTAATTTCTAAGCATTTGATTTATAATTTTAGTGATGGCATTTAAACTAGATCATCACCTGTTTCTACTCTTGATACTAAAGCCGGTGAAGATAACTTGTTCATGAATTAAAATGATTCCTGCATAGTCTTGCTGAATATAGAAATGTATATCTACGACTAGCTTCTCTGGCTTTAAACTTCTGTATTTGTTTATAGTATAATATATAGACCTTTTAGCAGCTCGTAGCCAATTGAGTCAATTCCCTCTACGACAACTTCGCAATTCTATATGTCCAGAAATCCCCAATGATAATGGCATCGTACGCGCGCACCGCGTCCGTTTCGGTTGTAATTCTCAAAATGAGCACAGGGCCGGGCGGTGAAGACCGCAAACTGATCAACTGAACCGAATCTCGAGCCTAGTATTTCATATGCGTCGCGTCATGTCTCCGAAGGCCTCCTGAAACTGCACGTGTAAACTATGTGCATTGACCAGATAACTGTAAGATACAAGACGCGAATCGTGGGTCGAGGAAGACATGGGTAAAGGCTCGAGGACCGTGGATGTCTCAATCGCTCAGTCAGCATGAAATACATGGCGCGAATCACTTTACTGCAACCAGGTGTCATACATTTGTGCTGCACTGCATGGTCTGATAAACTGAATATGTAACTCAAAACAAGATATAACTCAAGAGTCAATAGTGACAAGTTCCAGCACAAATTATGCTACCTCCACTGACGTCGCTTGCTAAAAGACTACTGAAAAAAAGAGGCCTCGTTTGACGCAAAGTTTTTTTTAAAAGGAATCGATTTTTTTTATTAATTCCTTAAAAGCACTCCGATTTTAAACAGTTGTATCCTCCACAATATTGAATGTAAATTTAACTGTTTTATGGCAATATCTAAGTTGATACTTTCTCAATACAATGATCTTTATTTCATTGCGATAGCTTTTGTAGTTTTTCCGTTACATAAAGTCAAACAGCGTCCAGTGTTCTGGGAACCCGGTAAACAAAATTGTTGTGTTTATATCGTTAAATAGTTACTGATGGTTACGTTGTTTGAACAAAATGAAGAACTAAACTAGATGGTAGTAGAGAGACTTCCTTGGGGACTGTGTCCACGACTTCAACTAATATTTACGCGACGCCCACGATCCGCGAGCACCCGATTAAATTACGGTCGAACTCAAAACTCTTATGTTGATATACGCATGCAAAACAGCGATAACACAAACTTAAACAAATCATGGTCATTGATAAGGGACTGCACTATGCGCGCTCTCTGTAAATCACGCGTGCATCCATGCTGGGCATGAAACATTGCAATCAGCGAACTCATTTGTCGCCGCGCGTCGCGTTTTGGGAGGTTTTCCAATAAGTATAGCACAATTAATAAGGTTAAAAGTCAAACAGGTTTTTCACGGGGAAACGCGTCGCGTTGTCAGAGAAAGTTTTCATAAAACCGAGCAAACACATTTCAGAATATCCCCATATCTTCTTCTCATGATAATTGCAACTTCACGACAATGGATGTTGCTGTCTCCACTAACGTTGAGTAAAACCCGCATGTATCGAAACTAGGACTGATGGCATTTTTTGCGCAAAGTTTAGATCATGAGACGGAAAAAAAACGGAGACAGTTCTCCATAACTCCAAACAGGTGTTTCACGAGCAATAGTTGTTTGTGTGATTACATTAAAGCTGCATGACAGCCGTGCAATCTATTGGCAAATCTTCTTGGATAAATGTTTAATGCGCAAAGCTTTCACGTTTTACGTAGTTTATAATTTGTGGCGTGAAATGACGCCATGTATCAATAAAAAAAGATCATGGAATTAAGATTGAAGGCCCAGACACACCGGACGCGATTCGGCAAAGCGACGCGATTTTTTCAAATTTTGAAAGCGAATAAATCGATCCAAGGAAGAAAATTTTAAAAGACATGTAGACTAAACAACTAAAAATATTATATCGCCTTTGAATATCTGGAGAATCTCAACTAGAACCAAACTTGCCAGTCAATGAAATTGGAAAAACGCGTCGTGTGTCTGGACCTTTAGTGTTAAATTCCGGACAACGCGTGGCGATGTAGAAGTGCATTAACTGTAGTTATAAGGACACACAGCCACAGTAATTTGGCCCAAATCATATATTGGCTGGACTTTTGAGGCTCAGTAAATGGAGCGACAATTTAGGACTGAAATCAAGTAAAATTCAAGATAGTGGGCGATGAATTTTTGCGGACTATATTGCAGTCTAGTTATAGCCTTTCGTCGTAATGAATATGGACTGTAAACAATCATCAGAAAGTTTACATTATACAAGTCAGAGTTACTATAGGGCTGCTATATTCTACTGAGTTTTTCATACGAATGGATTGTAAAATTGTGGAGTTTCGCCGTTCAAAATAGCGGATCCTTGGCACTTGTTGTTATCCTGATTTAGTTATTACAGCATTATGTAGCTAACCCATATAAAAACAAACAACACAGAACGACAAACAAGAAGATTGATGAGAATAATCCGTATAGAAACATTGGCGAATTAAAACTATATCGACATGTGTCATTTTATCAACTTAGGCCCGGTTTAGACGTCGAACTTTTCATGTGCCGAACCTAATGCTAATGAGCAAAATTCTTTGTTTAGGCCTGTTTTCCACTAGGCGGAATTTTTCGAGCGAAAAATAAATCTTGAAAAAGTCGAAAGCAAACCAATCATGTCGCTACATTTATTTTTCGCTCGAACAAATTCGCGTGGTGGAAAACCGCCTTTAGGTTCATTCCATTCGATTCGGCACATGAAAAGTTCGACATTTGAACCGGGCGTTAGAGTAATTACTACAACGCTAAGCATCTATAAACAACTGAAGTCTGCAATAGCAGATGTAGCTATTGCATGGAGCTTTGATGCAGTCCATATAGCCATACCTATACAACTTACAAATATAGGCCGGGTGACACCATCCCAATCTATAATCGAGCGTGGTAGCGTGTGTAGACTGTAGTAGAGTGGGCGGGTGGCAGATGTGCAGAGTATGGCATGGTCGGTGTAGTGTACTGTGCTGTAGTGGTGTATAAGTACACTGCAGACAGACTCACACGCAGCTATCTTGCAAGGGTATCACTAAATAGCTAGGATATAACAGAGTGTGGCGGGTTAAATGTTGTACAGATCTAAGAAACTTTGCACTCTCCTTGAGGTCTCTAGTTTTGTTTGCGTTGTCATTTTTTTTTGCTTGCGTTGTCATATTTTTTTTGCTTGCGTTGTGATATTTTTTTGCTTGCCTTGTAAGGTTTGTTCTTCCGTAGTTGTAATCAGGGTCTCAATCCAGGTCAAACAAAAAATGATTTCCTCTAAGGAACGTCATCGGCGTATAGCTGAAATTTTGGATATCTTAGGGATCACATTTAACAAAAGTGAACACATTTGGAAGAGTGATAAATCTTTGCGGTCTCGAGAATTGGGCATCAGCTTACCGCACTTATTCACGAGGGATGTGACAGGCTCATTAAACATGGTTCAAAAGTTTAAGTTAGAAAGGAAGCTTGAGTACCATGATGGGCCTGTAAATACTCTGAATTTTAATGAGACAGGTGATATTCTAGCATCAGGAGGCGATGATTTAAATGTTGTGCTGTGGGACTGGGCTCGAGGGAAGAAAAAGTTTCATTATGAAAGTGGTCACACTGGAGATGTCTTACAGGTGTATTGATTCTCCACTATGATGCAGTAAACCCTGCTTTGTTATTTTACTCTGTCAAACATACATGTTGTGATTAGTTGCTTAAGCCTGGTTTCCATATAGTCGTAAACGCCGTAAAGATAGGAGTTACAATATCTCTCAACCGCCAAAATATTCTATCTTCTTGGCAGTTCATCTCATAGAAAACATGCATGTTATTTTTTCCACTAATAATTGCTTTGCTAATAATTGGTTTTAAAATACTTTATCTCGGATGTTTAAAAAGTTCGTGACTCTATCTTTATGACGTTTACGACTGTACGGAAACCAGCCTTACAGTCAAAATACAAAATCCTTCCCGCTTCCGGTTCTGTAATTTGTTTTGTATTTCATTATTACCGCGTGACTAACTGACAATTATAGAAACGTGTTCTGTATTACAGAAACGGTTACCGAATAATTAGTTCACATCTGACCTTGGCGCCAGATTTTGAACATCCAACACGTTCACTAAAAATGTTATCCATTTGTGTTCAGAGTATTCAACTTTTGTTTGATAATTCATGGTTACGTTTAGTCAACAGAGCATTTAGTGAACTAATTATTCAGTAACCGTTTCTGTAGTACAGAACACGTTTCTATAATTGTCAATTAGTCACGCGGTAATAATGAAATACAAAACAAGTTACAGAACCGGAAGCGGGAAGGATTTTGTATTTTGACTGTAATATAGAAACACAATTCAGGTGTCTAGCACTTACAGTGTTAGTAATATCGTATACAACAATGGCTGCCTGAGCTCCTCTGTAGTACATTGGCGCTAGACTGTGATATCTTTCCTGTCCGGCAGTATCCCATATTTCAAATTTCACTGTAGTATCATCAAGGCAAACCGTTTGTGTGAGAAAAGCAGCTAAAGAGATTTAAAACGGAACGCACAAAAGTTAAAAGTTGCAGAGCTAGTATTCATGGAAATATACTATATAGTTTCTTTGGTATTACCTCCAATCGTGCTTTCTTGGAATTCGTGGAATTGACCTTTTACAAACCTTAACACAAGGCTAGACTTTCCAACAGCAGATTCACCTGAAATGATAGAAAAAAGATGAACTTTCAATTTCACTGGTCATCTGAAAAGTAGGCAATGATCATCTTGAACATATAGGCAGCAAAGCACACCATTGTAAACCTCTTGATCACAAGTTACTCTCAACTATTTTCGATGATATTCAAGCGAGCACAATGAAAGCTGTTTAATAATGAAACAAAACGTACCTAAAAGTACTAATTTAAACTGACAGATTTTTCCCTGAGCGGGACCATTTGTACGTGGTGGTTGTTGGCCTCGTCCAGCCATCGAATCAGTAACCAAAAGTCACAATCAGATGTTTCAAATGATCTGTCTCAAAATGGCAGCCTGTCAAACACAATAATTTCATCCAATTGATTTCCCATTGCACCCCTCTTACCATCATATTAAAACTCATTCAAAACTTAGACAGTTTTACTTGTAAGGGCAAGACTCTTGCTACATTCTAAGCAAAATACACAACCAGTCAACTTCTTTTCCTTACTCACAATGTGCCATAGTATATCCTAACAATTTCACTAAATTTGCCTGAATTCCCCGCGATTAGTACATCAACTTTTATCACAAATAAAGACACAATGAAGAGCCTGGCCAGAACATCAAGGAACAAAGCAGGAAGCATAGGTATTAAAATTTATTACAAAAAATTGTGAAATATAAATGGGAAGATTTAAATGCCAATCAACGATATAAAGTGATTTTGAAATATATTCTGAAAAGAGCTCTACAAAACAAAGTCAATACGAAATGTGGTGGTCTGAATTCTAAAAAATAAAAAACCACAAAAATCCGACAAAAAATCAATGACGAAGTTCAATAGACCATGCTACAAGTTTGCGTAATGTGTCTGACTAGTTAAAACGTTATTTAGATATACTAGAATTTTTTCGAACAACTACCGCTTCAAATACAAAACAAAACGATTCTACATATTACAAAAATAATAAGAATTTCTTCAGAGAATTCCATTGTAAATTTATTCAAATTTATCTGAGAACGAAAGCAGAGCCTAATATTTGTCGAACCTCAACTAAACGCGTTGAATCCCATACTTCTTAGATAAACTAAACACCTCGTAACATCCTTGTGACACAAAGCTTGAAAAACGCTTAAACACTGATCGAACTGCTTTATAAATGTGTACACAGAAAGATATTTAACTGCAAGACTTCGCTTTATGGAAGCCATATTGTGGCTGTCGACATTCTCATAGTTGACAATGCCATTGAATATTACCTAATGTTAACACTTAACTCAACAGTTTTTTAACAAGTACGCAATAGACTTACCTTTGAAAATGATCTCTTTACAATCAAAACGCTTTCCCACAAAACCTCAGGGGAGAAAATCCACAAAAATTTCGAGTTTTTTCACCCAAACTTTGATGATCGAACGCGTATTTACAAAATTCTCTACACCCACTTGCGGGCAAGATTCAGCGTGACATGCGTGGAGAGTCCCTGAGACGTCACGCAATGATACGGCCACCCCACAACCATTGATCTCAGTCCAATACACTGGAACGCGTTGACCTCTAAATAACCAAAAACCAGAGACCAAAAAGGAACCTTTGATATTCGCACCGCGCGCGCACGGTTTAATATCAATAATCCTTCTAGCATCTGAAACTTTTAGCTAACTTATAAACTTATTCATTTTGTTACAAAATTTTTTATAATTCTGTTCTGTGATTGATAAATTTCCAAGCAATCAAGTTTCCCCTTTCATTCATCATCCAAACCATTGTTCAACTCCTCACCTTCCCCACCCTCCCCACCCAAATCAATGTCACCAATGCTGACATCATCATCCTCAGGTAAATACCGTTTATCGATCGCTTCCTTGATCTGATTATTCGCCCCCTTTGGATCCAAATCTACAGCCCACGAGAAATACATTTGAGCTTGATGGCTCTCGCCTAGCTTCTTATACACCTAAACAAACCACACTATGTTTCATATCTTCAGATCATATTCAATAAAAACAAGGTCTAGAATCAATAAAAAGGTCATATTCAATAAAAACATATTCAATAAAAACAAGGTCATATTCAATAAGGTCATAGGTCATATTCAAGGTCATATTCAAGGTCATATTCAAGGTCAATAGGTCATAGGTCATATTCAAGGTCAATAGGTCATATTCAAGGTCATATTCCATAAAAACAAGATCTAGAAATTCAGCAAATTCGAAAGCCCAAAAATAGGCTATGGATTCAGTGTTCAAACGTCTTAATAAACATTGCCGAAATGTGAGGAAAAGGAATAGAAAAACGAATTATGCCACAATTCCAAATCTCATCTTCAACAACTAGAACAAATTTGACCATACACCTACGTATATGGGATAGCCCCTTTTGAACTGTTCTTTCTATCACCGAAAAAAGACACTAAGAGAACTGCAGTCAAGCTTACTTTTCCCATCATGAAATACACTAAAGCCTCTTTCGGAACTAATCGTCGTAATTCTTCTAGTTCATTCAACGCGTCCTGAAGAATGAACAAACCAAAGATTATTGAAGTATAGAACAATGCTAGTATACATTGCTAAATCAAGAACGACCTGAGCATGCTAACACAATGCCTAGAAAATATTATACAACAAAATTTAACATACTCTACATCTCTCCAGCGTAAAAAGTATTGTTGCTCGATGAAATTTGCATAATGGATTCTTTGGATCAATGGACATTGCTTTCTCAATCGTCAATAATGCAGTATGGGACTTTTTCATCGCATGTTGCACCTGACGAAGAAGTATTTCAAGAAGATGTTTAGAAGAACTACGTCAAAAACATGCAATGAAAAACAGTTCTTGCATAAACAGGACTTACCACACCAATATGACAGAGTAACACAGAACTAGAAGGATGAATCGTCAATGCTTTCTTAAAATGAACTTCAGCTAAATTATATTTTTCTTGTTTGTAGTATATCATTCCTACACCATACCTGAAACAACAAAATATCCATCAATTAACTAGAACGAAAGGTGCTGTATTAAGATAAAAAACAATCTTCCGAAACCTAGCGTGGAGTCCAATAGAAAAAATCTTCAAAAGGAGAGAACTCTTAACTACATTTAAAGCTATCCGTTGTATTGCACCTAGATACATCTGCGACATGTTTGCATATCGCGAAAACGCTTATCATCAAACGCGAAGTAACAGGCGTAGGCTACTTCTCGACAAACCTAACAGATCTTTCATGAAAAGATCATTCTCTTACAGAGGAG